>JAPMOB010197462.1:0-32736 GCA_029875015.1 Lepomis gibbosus
CTATTTAGAAAGATGAGAGAGGTCTGTAATTTTCATCATAGGTACACTTCAACTATGAAAGACAAAATGAGAAAAAAAAAATCCAGGAAATCACATTGTAGGATTTTTAAAGAATTTATTTGTAAATTAAAGTGGAAAATAAGTATTTGGTCACCCACAAACAAGCAAGATTTCTGGCTCTCACAGTAACTTCTTCTTTAAGAAGCTCTTCTGTCCTCCAATCATTACCTGTATTAATGGCACCTGTTTGAACTTATTATCTGTATAAAAGACACCTGTCCACAGCCTCAAACAGTCAGACTCAACCATGGCCAAGACCAAAGAGCAATCGAAGAACACCAGGAAGAAAATTGTAGACCTGCACCAGGCTGGGAAGAGTGAATCTACAATAGGCAAGCAGATTGGTGTGAATAAATCAACTGTGAGAGCAAGTATAAGAAAATGGACATAAAAGACATACAAGACCAGTGATAATCTCCGTCAATCTGGGGCTCCACGCAAGATCTCATCCCGTGGGGTCAAAATGATCATGAGAACGGTGAGCAAAATTCCCAGAACTACACGGAGGGACCTGATAAATGACCTGCAGAGAGCTGGGACCAAAGTAAGAAAGGCTACCATCAGAAACACACTACGCCAAGAGGGACTCAAATCCTGCCGTGCCAGGCGTGTCCCCCCTGCTTGAGCCATTACATGTCCAGGCCCGTCTGAAGTTTGCCAGAGAGCATATGATCCAGAAGAGGATTTGGAGAATACCATGTGGTCAGATGAAACCAAAATAGAACTTTTTGGTAAAAACTCAACTCGTCGTGTTTGGAGGAAGGAGAATGCAGAGTTACATCCCAAGAACACCACACCTACTGTGAAGCATGGGGGAGGAAACATCATGCTTTGTTGCTGTTTTTCTGCAAATGGGAAAACAGGAAAACTGATCCGTGTTAAAAGACGAATGAACGGGCCCGCCTATCGTGAGATTTTAAGCCAAAACCTGCTTCCATCAGTGAGACTCTTGAAGATGGAATATGGCTGGGTCTTCCAGCATGACAATGATCCCAAACACACCGCTCGAGCCTTGAAGGAGTGGCTCCGTAAAAAGCATTTCAAGGTCCTGGAGTGGCCTAACCAGTCTCCACACCTCAAACCCATAGAAAATTTGTGGAGGGAGTTGAAAGTCCATGTCGCCCAGCGACAAGCCCCAAAACATCACTGCTCTAGTTTGATGTGCATGGAGGAATGGGCCAAAATACAAGCTACAGTGTGTGCAAACCTAGTGAAGACTTACAGGAAACGTTTGACTTCTGTCATTGCCAACAAAGGTTACTGTATGTTACAAATTACTGAGCTGAACTTTTGTTATTGACCAAATATTTCCATCATAATTTACAAATAAATTCTTTAAAAATCCTACAATGTGATTTCCTGGATTTTTTTTTCATATTTTGTCTCTCATAGTTGAAGTGTACCTATGATGAAAATTACAGACCTCTCTCATCTCTCTAAGTTGGAGAACTTGCACAGTCAGTGGCTGACTAAATACTTTTTGGCTCCACTGTAAGAACTGGGATCCATGTTGAGTGTGAGGAAGCATTCTCAATGTGACAACCCTTTCCATTATTTGGTGACATCTTTCCTTGACCTCATGACATTTCCAATCGAGGTCAAGGAAAAGCGGTTAGGAAAGGAGATTTTTTTGACTTTCGACCGCAGCCTTGGTTTATCGATACGTAGGAGGAGGAGAAGACAGCAAGCAATCCTTCTGCACCTCCGTTTAAGGAGAAACCAAACATGTATTTGGCAATGTGCTTCTATAGAGGCCGTCTGTTTAAAAAGATGATCTGTCACCAGAGATTTATGATTGTGTCCTTATATCAGTGCGTTTCTCCTTGCATTTGTTTGTTTCCGGTTTACACGTCAACCGTCAAACTTCCAGTAAATAGTCTGAAAGTCCAAACCATCCAAAAAATGTTTTCACACCATAAATGATGATTTGATTTGATACGCACCGAGACCTACCTCGTTTCGTCGGACCAAATTTCGTTTGTTTGGTCGGGACTGTGGGAGGATTCACACGCGCAATTTTGGTTTGGACCCAATTGTCCAAAAAGTCTGAAAGTCTGGACCAAACGAGGTAGATGTGAAAGAAGTCCCCTTAGAGGGGAGATACACGTGCGGAGTTCCTTGTGTGTGTGTGTGTGTGTGTGTGTGTGTGTGTGTGTATGTGGTCGTGACCTGGGGGTGCACACTGCACATTAAAAAGTTAGTTACTGATTTCATGCAAAAAATATTAATTTTGAGTTTGTGTGCAAACTGTTGGGCAAATTGTATTTTGTGTATGGATGTATTTTATGTTTTCTGGTAAATTCAAATACTTCACCTTGAGTTTATGACCGGCAGGGTCTCTCTGGCAACTTCTCCTCACGCCGTGAGGTCAGTGACTCCGGGGAGGGAGTTGTTATCTCGGCATCTGTGTGGTGAGCGACGGGCAACCTCCATGTGCTTCCCCAGCGCGGTGGGAGCAGTGGAGACTGTGTGGCCTTGTTTTCTGTTGTTTTGTTGACAGAGATCGTTTTTTGTTCATTAGTCGCATATTTTGTTATTTATTAATAAATACATTAACTTGACGAACATTTGGAGTCCTCCTTTGGTTTTTCCACCCGGTTTATATATCTTTTGTTCGTCCCACACCCCTAGACCAGCCGGCGACGTAACAAATACTATAGCGTACTGTTAAATCAAATAGTTGAGATCAGGTGCACTAAGTAAATGACTTGTGATTAGTTGAGTAATTCTCGCTTTCTGTATAACTTCCAACTGCCTTAAGTCATTGAATTTACATTGTTAATGCTGTTCTTGCTTGGGTCCAGTCGGGGAATAAAAACCCATAAAATTTATTGTGTCTTTGGCCTTACCATTCCTGGCCTGGCCACATTTGTGTATCTTTCACTGGCTCACTAATGTAAACAAAGCTCAATGTATTGGATGATAACGAAAATGTTAGCGAGCTAGACTGAATATTATGAAGTAAAATATTGATTTATTAATACGTGATTTCATTAAAAAACTGCATATAGCCACTTAAAAGCAACTATTATGCCATTTTATTTGAGAAGAAAAGTACATCCAGGAGGTCCTGTAGAATCTGTTGCATAGTGCCATATTTAGATATAGTTTTAATAGGCAGCTAGACATATCTGTAAGTCAAGAAAACCAGGTTTACTGAGCTGTGCAGTTATCAGCTGCACAACTACTTTAATTCCCCACTAAAGAGCAAGCATCCTGCCTACACTGTGCTAACAGTAAGCCTGAAAGCCTGAGTCGTCACGACTGCTGCCTGCATTGTACCACCTCCAGCCTGCAGATATCTTGCTAGCTGGTACTGGGTTTTCAACACCGAACAGAAGTCTCGCTCAAGGACAATTTATATATCTATATAAGTACCACATTGAGAATAATCTCACTGATTCTCTAGCTATTTTTTACGGACTGCAAGTCCATCTCATGAAAACATACCTTTCTTCATGTTGGCTCAGACATCTAAATGCTCAAAATCAACACTAACTACTAACGTCCCACAAAACAGCGTGCGCCTGTCACACACTTTTAAAACTGCCCATAAATAGTTGAATCCACCATTTGAAAAAATAGGCTATGCATTTTAATTTAAATGTACAGTGTCACTCAATTAACTTTTGTATTTTTAGTAGTGGGAGCTTGATGGGTGGACTAATTTCTCTAACCCAGGCAATAGTAACACACTCATTTTAGTATTTAATCAGATTTGTACTAAATTTAATATTAAATAAGTGTTGTTTGTATGTTTTCCTTAAAATATAGTGATTATTGTATAACACTCATATGTTATTTACAATGTGACATTGTTTTCATTTTTTTTTTTCATCCATAGGACTGACAGTTATTTTCTCTCAGGGCTTACAGGTACTGAGTTCTGTAACTGAGATCGGTTTGTGGACCAAAGCAACTCTTTGCCACTGAGTGCTCAGGAATCAGCTGTGCTAGTGAGGAATGGAAAATCATTGATCCAGGTAACAATTATGTCTTGAAGACAGCTGAAAAATCATGGCAGGTCTTTGAATTCTAATAAAGAGCACTATTCCCTTTCCAATTACAAAATATTGACTAAGTATCCGGGTGTTTATTATTGTTCTTGCTCATGTTTGCAAGTCAGGAAGAAACACAAATAGTAGACTACATTAGGCTGGTGCTGTTGTTCATTATGTAAAAATACATACGAGTAAAATCTGAGAATGCATGTATTTTATTGCAGAGGGTGTTTTCTCATAGCCATTATGGAGAAAGCATGTGATGCCATCATTCAAAATACCAAAACATGCTGAGGTTCTTCTTGTTGTTTGCTCTTTTCATGATGTTTGCTGCATCAAGAAAGAAAGAAAGAATATAATCCTTTTACAGTAATTACGGTAAGTTGCATTTGGCAAAACCCCAACATGAGCAGAGTTCACCTTCCCACAATGTGAGTGTGAATGCGACCTCCAGAGGTCCAACAAAGGGCAGAGATGATAAAGGACACTTGTCTGTTGTTTCACTGGAAGCTGTCCTGCTGATGACGGGTGCCAGATTGGCTAGGCCTTGTCAATACAACTCATATGTTTCATATTTATAACCTCCTCTCCTTTTTACCCTAAGAGCCTGTAATGCATTATTTATGCTGCCAAGACGGAATATTGAATTTTGCTCTGACACTTCAATAAGATAAAGTCTGTCCAACTTAAGAGCGCTAAGGCAAAACATAACATCTGATAAGAAATCTCAAACGCCATGTCTGAGTTTTAATTTAATCAAAGTATTAATATAATAAATAATCTATTCTGACATTGACAGACTGACAGGTTTTTCCGTGTAATGCCTTTACACTGGTTTCTAACACGTGTCACAAACTTGTGTTGCCTCAGTGTCCTTTGTCATGTTTAACATTAAAGGTCCATGAATAATTAATCATCAACACGGTAACAGTTGGGCTTTAGTATTGGCCAAATGCTATCTTTAGAGCTCAGCTCAGTCAGAGAGGCAGAAAGGTTGCAGGGAAGTAATATGACCTTAATGTGTCAGACCCAAAGGCCTCGCCTGGCTCAGCGCCTGTCAATATTACATCAGGATCAGCACTTTTGAAACAGCACAGAGCCTCCCCACCTGAACCTATGCAGCAGGAGGTGGAGCGCTGTCCTCGTTTACTGTTTACAAGCGCTAGGTAGTATTGGCCCCTGATGTGATGCTGCTTTAAGTGTCTCTTTCATGAACGGTATTTGTGTTTCAGGTTGCACACGATAAGAACATGTCAATAGTTGATTTATTTGTAACAGGATATAAACAGGGGCACAGCAAATAAGTGAGATGATGCACCTTGGCACATGCTATACATCATGTCCAAGGTATCTCTAACCACATCAATTTGCGTGTTAGATATTAAACTGCAGGTCTAATTTTCTATGGTACATGTTTAGCGTTTGACCTTGGTTACGTTTCAGGTATGTTCCTTTAATGCATATGTTATCTCCTAAAGTAATCAGAACACGAGCAGTCTGGTCACCTTTATATTCATGGAGCTGAGATGTACCCAAGCTGGACCAGCGTATTAATTTCGACACCAAGTGACACACATGGACAGATTATGAATGCTAATGGTTTTAAATCCACGGTCTCAGTAAAGGACTGTGTTTTTGGGCTTCCATCAATCTAATATTATCTTGTTCTGAGCGAGCGCTAGAAGAAAATCTAACAATATTTATGTGCAAACAAAACATTTGAAGATTTATACAGTGCCTACTGCAATATTGGTTGTGATGAACCTAAAAGATAAGGGTGCATTTGGTTTGGAGTTATAATGCTCCTTGACACACAATGTTGATTTCCAAACTCTGGCTCAAAAATGCAATATGGTAACATGAGAATTCAAAGACATATTAAACATATCACACACATCTAGAGATAATGTTGACTGGCTACACTCGCAACAGATTAAGAAAAGGGAATGCTTTGCTATATTGACAATAAAAAGCCTGCACTTAGCAGATTTAGCTCATTTGTGAACAGCAGTGTGTGTTACGGGCCATTCAGAATCTAATATTGTGATTGTCGCCTGAGGGCAGGTTGATTCACTAAATATATGTGTATACTTATTCATTTGCAAAATAATAAAACTTAATGAAAACAGCATATGGGACCTATTAGAGAATAGTCTATGTAAATGAATACCTACAATGTATTTCAACATTGTACCTAACAAACATAGGTTTTTACCAAGGTTTATCAACAGAGATATAAAGGCAGTGCTGGAATAAAACAATGAGTCTGAGGCAAAGATGCCTGCGGCAGCGAAAGCCTCCTCCCTACCCTACTAAGTATTAAAAAAATAACATCTGCTTATGCTAACACCACCTTCACTGCAACGGTGTTGATTTCTCATAATCCCCAAAGAATATAAGCCCACACCAGTAATGCTTCCACAACTGTCAGAACTGTTTCATCAACACAAAAAGCATTTGTTTACACTCAGCCCGTATTTTTTTTATTACAAATGACATCAGAAACACTTTATAGGCTGCAATGTGGCAACAAGTTATTTGCCTTGTAAAAGTCTTGCAGTGCTGTGAAAATGTTCCCAAGCATCTGTTGTTCAGGAAAACTAATCACTGTGCAGACTAAAGTTTAGTCTGTACTTCAGCAACAAAGTATACCCAACAGGCAGGGCATTAGTGATGCAAAGATTACAGGCGATGTCAACAAAACATATTTCTACTATCAGTGACAGATGTGGACCTACTTGTTTCTGCAGGTTATATACAATTAAGTATCAAATATGACACAGCTACTGATGTGCCAAGAATAGCAAGGCACTCAGAAAGTGCAATGTGAGTAAAGTGCTAGTACACTTGATGACCGAGATCATCAATGCAGTGACCACAAGTTTTATCCATCATTATGTGGGTTCAATTCATGCAGTGCAATGTAGCACACATGCACACAATATCATTCACATGTATAATGAGCACTGTATAGGCCTATGGAGAAAATGACAACAATTTCTACCTTGAACTGCAAAACTTGCATCCAATAGTAATGAGTTTAGAAACCAACAATGCAGAACTTTATTGAAGTTACATCATTAAAAATACCTTTAGGTTGGACGCTGTTTAATAGATGGACCGAGAAAGATCAGTAATACAATTTCTGTATTTTGCTTGCAAAAGAAGTACTGTCTGTTTTGGTCTTTTTTTTTTTTTAATTTAACCTGAGGTGAAAATGTGTGTGAGTTTTTGATGGGATTTAAAACTCAATCTTAAAACAGCAGTCACATTGAAACCACATATTTTATGCGTATCTTGAAAGGTTAAATTGAATCTAATGTGTGACAATATGCATTTGAGTAGATCACAAGTACTACCTACTGTAAGCATGCTATCAGACTGTATCTGGAAACTCTTTTGTTGTTGAGCTCAATCTTGGTTCACTAAACTGAGCTACCAAGGTTACCCAACACTGACCTCCATTTCCACAATCTCTAAAGCGTTTGGATCCTGCCCCTGCCTCCATGCGGCCAAAATAACTTTCTTTGGAAGACACTGTCATTCATGAAACACTGAAATTTTTTAATGTGCGTGAGTCCCGGCAGAGCTAATCTCTGATAAACTCACCTTTTCCATGCCAGCCTGTTAACTGCGAAATATTCTGGGCATCAGATATGACATGCGGCCATGTTTAAGGAGTAAGGTGGAAAATGTCACAGTGTGTTGCACCTCACTGAGCACTGACATCGTATTTGTGATGCACTTCCGTGCCTCAACAAGCAGTGAGATCCCAGAGCACTCTGTAAATTGGACAATCAGTAATGGTATTTGATGGCATTAAGAGTGGAGATGAAAGGAAGGACACTTCAGTTATCAACAGGATAATGGGGCTGCTGCCTTGCACTTTGTAGCCAATGAAATGGGACTCAGTTAATTATTCTTGCCATTAATTAGGCCATCCTATCAAGGAGAAAGGGGTTACTCTTCATTGACAATATACCATATTATATTGAATTATAGGCCTCAAGAAATGTGGGGATTTATTGGATTGAGCAAATTCCACAAGAGTGACCACACAAATAAGCCCAAATGAATCCCTTTTTATATACTGTTTTGTATACATATTTCTGTACTACTACTGAAAATATGTGTTGTGGTGCGCTTGTGGTGCACTAAGTTATGGCACAGTGAATTACTGAATAGCGCTGTCATCTGCTTTTCTCAGACAATAATTCTGTAGCCAAATGTGTGTTGTTTCTTTATGAGCTGCAACGTTTTCCATACATTTTATCTTGTTAATGGCGTTGAGAGAAATAATTATTATACGCAATGGTCCTGTTCATAGGATCTCTGTTCTCCAAACCTGAGCGTGAGTAATTTGAGGTTGCAGCTAATCCGCCCCAGACTCACAAAATCACAGTTGTTGAGTTAGGGGAAACTTTATAAACTTTGATAAACGCTGTCTACTACAAATCCATTATTATTTTCCCGTCTTGTAAATCTGGCAAATGTAATACATTAAGTTATTCCATTCTTTGTGTAAAAAAATTCTGTCAGTTTGTGTGGTGCAGTATCGGCATGTAAGCTACTCTGTCATTGGTCCACGACAGGACTTGATTTCAGTGGTCTATTGCTACAACAGAAACGTTCATTAAAGATGTGTGAATGCATCATCCATTTTATTGTCTTTATTGTGAATTAAAACATGCCTTAAACAACTCCAAGCTAAAATTAAAAGATGATAGCTAAATACCATAAACATTGATTAATAGCCCGGGCGTTTATTTGCTAAAATCACTGAATTGACCCTGTCTATTTGTGGGACAGGTGTCTATATGGGACAGGCCTTTAATTCCTCTTGCACAGTACTGAAATAGGCTACTATGAAACTGGTTATTTATTTCAAACAGAATATTACTTGTATAAAAATGAGCCAATAATCAATCAAATATTTGTCATTCATTTGATCTAGCTCCAACAGATGGCTTATGCGCTAGTTAGCAGACAGAGCGAAGAACTTCACATGACAGGATTCATAACTTGGATTATTTTTTATGAAATGCTGTTTTGATTCTTTTGATCGGTGAACCCCTACAGTCTTATGGAATTAAATAATCAAGGAAGGGACATATTCGGACTTAACAACCAACTTAATGAGCCTCTTTTTTCACTTTTTGATCTCTTGTACCATGCAGATTACTCTGGTAAATCTAGAAAAATTAGACTTTGGGGCTTGTTGTTTCCGTTAAATGAACTGAACGAATTGTGTATAATCTACCTGATCTAACGATGAGTAGCATGTTCATACTGACTGATCATACGTTTAAACATTAATATTTGTATTAATGATAATAGAACTCTTTTCTCCTGTTGCATTACTGCATTACTGCCAGAGTAGCTGCTGTCATCAATCTGTGACGGGAGTCTTGGCTACTTTACAATTCTGTAGCATTATAACTTGAAGGTACTCAGTACACTTCTTCCTCAGTCGGTCAAAGTCCCCCTGTACATTTGTCTTACCTCTTCATAAGCTGTCTACCTTGAAAGATATACTGTACAATCATGTTGAGTTGGCATGATGCATTAACACTGTGTTGCAGGTCTTGTCTGCTGCACAAAACACTATTCGAACTTTAAACATCTTTTCAGGACAACATGTTGATATGGAATAGGCTTTAAATAAAGAGGGCACTGCATTCGTTCCATTTCATTTTGCAGGCAGCCTCAGTTTCCAGACAAATATCAGATGCAATTCACAGAACATGTGTCCACATGCCTTTGAAATCCATATGGAACATTTGTCAAAATATCAGCTGGTGAGAACACACCCTTCTGCCTATAACACCAAATTGTGGAAAGGTTGCAGCAAATGTTCAATAATTTGCTGTAGATCGAAGTGTATAAGGTTATTACACTGAGAGTCAAGTGATCATCATTATTTTCAGTAGCTGAAGAAAAAAAAAAAACTTAATGCAAATTATAGGCTTTCTTGTCAGTTAAACCAACATGGACTACACCAAAGCTGAATGTTAAATTTGAGTTGAGTGAATGTCCTGCATAATGTGACTTCTGCTTCAAATTGAAATGTGCATATTTCCCATCTGAAGTCTCATACAGTTGTACAATGTGAGATAATGTTCTTTTGGGAGTGCCCATGTGATGGACAGACATGGCAATTATAATAATGAACAGCTCTTAGAGGACTCCAGCTCCTCCATTTTGAATCTACTGACGTGCAGATACGTAGTCCCGAGTGGGCTGCCAAACATGGGAGAATAATTTGGTTTTATTATCAACTTCCAAAAGGGGGTACTAAAGGTGTGTGCTTCAAAGACTCCCTTTATGTCTTCATTTTATGAGATAACCCCAGTGACAGACTGCTATACAGCTTAATGAAGAAAAATGCCAATGAAATGAAAGATAAATACTAAAGAAACTTAAGTGTGTGTGTGGCAGAATGATGCAACGCATTACGAACTATTTGACAAGTTTCAACTTAGGAGAATTACCACCACAGTTGCTTCAAACTGTTTCAAATGGCACTAGAAGTATGCTAATTTAAATTTAAATCTGCCCCAAGAAACATCATAGATTGTTTTTCTAATCGGTTCTGCAACAAGCCATTCTGCAAACCCCAGGTTACATTGTATATTAATTTGGTTGCATGACAGAATCATATTATTACTGAGGAACATAGCAACAGCTACAGGCAACAAAAAAGGGCAGAGAGATTTAAGATTTTAAAAATATGCCTGAAACACCACAGCATATTTCTTCCATGATTGCATTTATGTAAACTTACAGTACTGTTTTTACAGCCTACAGTAATGTAATGATAATGAAAATGGCACATCTAAAGTACCACAACAAACAAATTATGTTGCATTTGTAATATATTGGAAAAGGATAACTACATAGCCATTACCAATACAATATGACTCCCACAATGCTTTGCAGAGTAGAAGCACGTACAAAATGCAGCTGACTTGATTTTGAAGTGATAAGGAAAAAGTGTGCCATACAGTATGCCATTAGTATATTTATTTAAATCACACGCAGGGTGAAAGAAAAGCAATGTGTAATCTTCTACATTCAATAATAGTGCATAACAATTACACCTATGCAAATACAAGCCAATGTGTTTTCTATTATAACGTTATGAAAGCATCTCATTTCAGATCATTGGCCGTTCAATAAACATCGGCTCTGCTGTCAGAAAATAGATATCTCTAAAAGTGGGGAAATAACTTGCTAGTGATGCTGACCTTTCAGCATTTTACTGTGCAAACAAATGAACATTTGTAATTTCCTATATGTCCTACACTCTTAAGATTGCACTGCTATAAAAGCTGTGGATATAACTCACATACACAAACCTGATAATCAGCTGCCAAAGTAACAGTGGAAGCAAATATAAAAAAAGAGGATATATCCCTCCCTCCTCTATGACTAATTAAAGATTCAAATTAAACCATGAAGTCAACCTTTTCTAACTTCCATAACTGACAGTGAGCAATGAGCATTCATTGTTGGAAACACAGCGATTACCATTCCTCATGATAATAATTAATTAGCTGTTTATTTGAAGGTGATCTCAGCTCTCTGGCTCCCTAGTTGATCAGCTGCCTTAATTTGTTCTATGGAGAATGCAGTGAATTTGGCCTCCGTGATTTGCCAGTCAGTATTACCCAATCAACTCCAAATACACCTGGTTATAAAAATACAAAAAAGCAAGTGGTTCCTGGGTGATTTCCCAGTTTCGTGTGTATTTAATGAAATCTTCTAATGAAGAGGGCAGCTGTGGCTCAGGAAGCAGAGAGGGTCGTTCACTACTCACAGGGTTGACAGTATGATCCCCAACCCCTCCTCTCCACATGTAGAAGTGGTCTTGGGCAGGACTCTGAACCTCTTGTGAGGCCAGGCAAACTATAAGACACTTTGGATAAAGTTCTACTGTATGCAGTCTTTTGCCATTCTGTTCATGCTGGAGATGTAGAGAAGCAGTTAAATTTTGGTCCACACCTCCCTACCATATAATTCATGCAACAAATAAGAACACTCATATTGTATAATGTCAATGCACTAGTCTGAAAAAGCTTGTATAGTGTATACTATATCACTCTGTTGGATCGCTGTTCCAACCATTTGTTGGCTTTAGTATGCAAAAATGATGATGATGATGACGATGACTATGACGATGATGATAACAGCAAGTTTGAAGATTCACTGAAATCTGTTTTATGAGATGACACTACTTTCTAACTACTGAGAGTCTTGCTGAGGAGTATTCAGAGAACATGCAAACACAGTCTCTGAACGCTTGTATGATGACTAAACCCGACGACCTTTCCATTTTAGAACAGTCTCTCTCATTAGTAGACCTTCCAACTGCACCAACCCATCTGGTCTGGGTCACTGTAGCTGACTATTCTCATGGCCCAAACTTTTGCAGCTGCAGACTGCTCACATGGCTTCACATTATCTTCTGGGTCTGAATATATCCTTGGGGCAACATACCATTTATTTTTTTTTATTTTTTTTCTGGCGCAGGTCAGCCAGTACTGGCATGGTTATGTTACTACTGCTCTTGTCAAAAGCAGTAAAATGTGGAATACATTTAAAACAGCTGACCCCTCTGTCAGTTCAGCTTCTACATTTATTCCACTAAATGGTGGTGAATGAATGTACCCTGCCACATTTTCTGCATTTTCTGTACTATTTCAGTTTCTTTTAAAAGAACTGTGTGCCATCGGGGTGAAATAGCTGAAAGCGTCCTAGTTGTTCTGTACACTGTGCAGCCTTACACCCACTCTTTGTGTATACCTGGGCAACATCTGTCACTGTGTATGAAAATAATGTCACAATTGACACCTTAAATGATCCACGGTGTACAATTATTTGCTTTCTCACAGAGACAGGTCTATAGCCACTGCATATGGCAACTGCCAACACCCTGACATCATTACTTCTAGAGTAGTTGAAAAGAATGACAGATCATCTTTAACATTAACCAGTAGAAGCTACAGGTTATTGCTAAACCTATGAGCAGAGTCGTCAAAAGAAAGAGAGAGAATTGTAAAAACTGGAAATATTTCACATATAAATCTGTAAGGAATCATCCACCCAGCACCTGAAATGTGTTCACCCCAAATAAACAGCACGTGTACATTCAAACTTCAACATATCACAAGTTTTTGTGTCCTCCCCATTTTCAACAACTTATTTTTAAATTCAGTACAGTAAATGGAGGGAGTTCGACAAGGAAGTTAAGTGGAGAAGCTAAGGGCGTAGATAAACTGTTTTTGTGAATGTAATATAAAGTATGTGCTCTTATTTAGTATTATATTTCTTAATTGTGTTTCAATTTGGATAATGTGGATCAAGTATACCTAACTTTGGTAGTATTTCAAAGATGCACAAATATGTGGTGCCATTAGTCATGTCATTTGTGGGCTTCTAAGCTATTGGCTGGATCTTAATTATGCATGATTCAACCAAAGATGTTGGTTATAGCAGCTGAAATTCAATAGCTATAGATTTAATGCTTCTATTTGCGACAATAAATAATAATTAGATTGAGATTTTGACTTTTAGTTTTAAAAGCAATGAGCAAAGGTAAAGGAGCATCTGGTGTTGTGCTCTTGTTAATTTGTGGCACCTCATTATTGTTGATATGCAGTGAAAAAGCCATTAACAGAACTGATAACACAAATGTGAATCTATTACTTGCTAACAGGATGAAGTGAAATGGCACTGATATTTTCAACTGCACAGTCAGGGTGATAAACCTCTCTTAATGGCAGCCCATGCATGCAAGGTTGTTCAACTAACATCTTTAAGATTATAGTGTTATTTGAATAAATGTTCAAATGGCACGTTAAGGCTTTATTTAAAGAACTTCACAAGTTCTGCAACAAATCGGTGTGAAAGTGAACAAGCAGGATGTGTGATTCAGAACGAATAAACTGCAGTTTAGTAAAGAACAAATATTCAATAAGGGTTGAAAGTCAAGAACCAGCCGTCTGTAGCAGGTACACACACCTGCACTTCAATGTACAGGCTAGACTGGCATGCTCCAAAAGGCCTCTGAAGGTCATTTAATCAATCCAAACTTTTGCCTTTTTGTCCCAGTGGTCTCTAGGTTGCATCAACTTTGTCTCGCTTGTCCTCCTGTGCCATTGATTGAGGAGGACATTTGAGGGAAGGGCATCTTTAATTGTACACAAAATAAAGCTCCCTGGACTGTTTTTTTCCCCCTAGCCCGTTGTTGGATGGGGAGGGATTAATTAAGTACATCTACAACGGGCAGAGTTGACTGTGCAAGCAGTCAGTGATTATCTGTGATGGGTCTTGAGACTCAGGAGGGGAAACGGCTATATAGCTATGCTGCTGACAAAAATGTTGGCGACTTGCTTTTAAGAATCACTGCATGTTTATACCCCCTCATTTATTCCTTTGTTATGCAAGTTGTGTCACTCTCTCTCTTTCTAAAGGGGATTTTACTTGCCAGTGTTGCCAAACGCTTGCTCATGTCTTTGTTAATAATGCTATAAAGAGAATGGTATAGAAGGGCTCTATATAAAAAACAGCCCTGCAGTAACTTCTGATCTGGCACTATAAATAAAACTGAATTGAATTAAAAAGTTTTTAAAAGGTTCAACATTAAGTTTCATGCAATTAATTTACCATCGGTGTGCTATTAAGTGCAAGTATAAATGACCAGGTATATATTTTGGGGGATTTGTATGTCATGTCGAATCAACTGCTCCAAAAACTAGATAAAGTAAAGTAAATCTGATTTGTTAGTATGGAAAATATCTCTTTTGACACCTTTTTTCTTTAAATCACAAAATCTTTAGATAATTTTAGTGTCAACATTTTATGAATATTTATAATTAGGGTAGTGACGAGATCTCGTGGCACAAGATTCAGGATTTTTTTTTTTTTTAGCTATTTGGGGAGCAGAAAAACCCAAAGACAAGAAAACAAACCAACAGCTATATCATATTTTTCTCCATTTAATGGTGTAAATTACCTTTTTACACACCCAACTCAGATGAAACAACACTATCACACAGTATTCTCCCAACACAGATCCATCTGTGGTGGTATCATTTTACCACATCTGCCAAAGAATCATGAATAACACAAATCAATCATTTCAAGGCTCTACTGGAGTCATATTTCTAGCCAATATTCATTATTCTCTTACATCCGGTATGCTCGCCACAAACTTCTGAGTAAAACGGCTATAGCTCTTTATCGGCAATCTCAAATTTTCTCTGTCTTCCATTTGATGCTGTCCAGGTTGCATTCATGTATACAATATTGATTAGCAGCCATTTACGGTAGATTTTAGCTTTAACATTTGTAATTTTCACGGGATAAAAATACACACAAGCACCACAACAGCATCCTTCAAAAGCCCTTCTGTTAAAGGTACCAACATAAATTCCAATAACTGGATTGATTATAGTGATTACGCCACTGTAATACTATTCTTCAATGATATGTTAAGTTATACTCCTTTTTTTAAATTTCATTTTATTAATATACAGGTTGTGAAACATGTCTGTCCTTTGATATGATGTTAATGTCATGACATGACAGTCTGTCCTAATAAAACAGACAGAAACCAGACACCACTGCTGAGTCTGCCCTGCATGATTCATAACAAATCATTGTATTCCAACAGCTTTGATTCTCTAGGTGCCTGTCAATCTGAATTTCCCCAAAAATATTTCATCCCCCTCCTGGCACCAGAATCATATGGCCTTGAAACTGTTACCCAGCAGTCAAAACACATGAAGTAATTCAAATCTCGGCATAAACTAATGTTGTCTGACAAGCTATATGATAAGATTCACTTTATTTCATTTTCCTACTTTTTCCCTCTGTTTAATCTCAGAACATTATGCTGGTGGCAATATCACAATATTTCACCTTGAGAGAGGCATTCTAAAAAAAAAGACAAAAATGAAATTTCACAAGATGGACGATTTTGGCCTGCAAACCACCTCAAAGTCACATACCTTAACGTGAAAATTGAGGATGGTACCCTATCAGAGGAGGATGACTTATTGCTGCAAGGCAGCCTATAGACAATCTGTCCCGTGGTATAATATGTGTGTAAATGATAATGTTAAAGGTTATTGTCATGCTTCGCTAGTGACTCAAAATACATTGCCTCTCTGGAAGCTGGCTGATCATTAACTCAAGGTGTCAGGAGACACACATTTGCTCAGTGGCATTCTCCAAAGCCAAAAAGGTATGTAATGCTTCTCCTCTAGAGAAAGGCACACGAAAAGATGCTCTTGTTGATGTAAATCAGTGCTGAATATCTTAGAACCATCTTATCTTAAGATTTTGCTTTAACCTTGAGAAGTGTTTTTTTTGTAAAGTAATTTCTATAACTACTTCTGACACCCAGTAACACTCATTAGGGAGCGTAGGGATATGCATGTTACTATCATTGATCTGGTGGGGACTCAATTTTTTATTGAAACAATACTAATTAGTTAATAGTTTTTGAACTTAATAGTTCAATGCTGTATGCAAACATTGATTTTAAACTCTAATAGGAACACTAATCGACATCCAAATGGAGAAGGCAGACAAGAATGCATTTGTCAAAATCAAAGGCAATAAGAGAACAGGGCGGAAGGTAACAGGGACTTGTAATTACAGAACACAATGTAGCTTTGAGCTTGACCTTACAGGGGTGATGAATGGTGCAAGTCCTATCCATGACATACAAGCAGAGAGTCATCAATGTTTGTGGGCAACTGCAAGGCATGAGGTAATTAATCATGCAACATGGGCCCAGGCCTGATTTTAATTAACAGCAAAACACATGTTCCTGCCTGTCTTTAGGGAAGAGAGAATGGACCGGTCTGAGCCGAACTGTCTCAGCAATATTTATGATCTGACCATTGCCGCTTTTCAAATATAATCTGTTATACTTGACTGAGAGCTGTCTACACAGTTATGAAAATCACTAAGGTCGTTCCAGTTTCCACTGTTTCCAGATAGATTAATCATCATCATTTAGGCAGGCAGGAAATAATTTCAAATTAAGGTAATAAAAAGCTTTTGGCAAATTTTACCAAACAGCAAAACAAGTAACATTAGTTCCCATCAGTTTCACACTAATATCTTTGTATGCTTTTTAATAAGATGAGAGCAATTCTATCATACACTCATCAATAATAAAGTACCCACTACTACTTCCATCGCAACAAAAATATTCTGCCATCAATGTGCGCCCCCGTCTATTGAAATTAACGGTAACTTTGGAGCACTGTACTGGCTGTGCATGTCAGTGTCATCATGAATGTAAACAAACAGAGCCTGTCGCAGGCATTGCTGCAACCAGTTTCCACAAAGTTATTGTGTCCCCCACTCCGTTCAATCTAAACGATGTTAGAACTAACACACAGCTGCTGCAACAACCTGAAGATCTGATCAAGCAAAAGTCAAAGGTTTCAGGGGTTTTGGGATGCCTCTGCTGCTGAGTTATTTTGGACTTTTGGAAATAAGAAAATTTGAAGTTTTCCTATAATGAAAAAATAGAAAATGATCAATGAAAAGTGGTTGAAAGTTGTTAGTAATTAGTACTATCCAATATATAAATTAATGTTTGGAGATTTCCTGTGCAGCTGCTCTGACGGTACATGATATATCATCCAGCAAAACCCTTTCTGCAAAAAGATATGGGCCTGTTTAACACATTGATTTATCACTGTGGAGCTCCAGTCGATGGTGCACTTTTCAAAGAGAACTACATTACGGCGGGTCAACTCATCACATCTATATAATCATTCATGTCATAGTATTCCGGCACAGACAGCAAGTATTCCTGGAAGCTCTGGGATGCCTCCCAGCCATGTTGTAGGTTAAGTTACCTAGCCAAGGGGATAATTGTATCAAGAATGAAGGTGTTTCACATAGCTACCATGACACCTGTCTCAAATACAGGCAGCTCGGCAGCTGGAGGAACAGAAGGCCTTGATATGAAGAGAAAGTAGATGCTCCTCGGTTGGCTGACCTCAAAGCTTGAGCCAAATTATTTACAATCAAAGCTCCATGTCATATCTGTTTAACATTCTAGATAGGCGTTATATGCCGCAATGGTGCTGAATGTCAATTGGAAAGACATTCTGTTCTGAGCTTGAGAGCAACGAGTAAAATACTGGCAAAAGTTAAGAGAAGTATGAAAAATAATAGAAGGCAGCAGATGTACTACTTCCACAGGGCACTGAGGTGACAACATGAAATGTCTTGACTTTTGTTGTCAAGATGCACCAAATGTTAATTTATCAAATCATCTGGCAATGATGTCGCATGTGAACTAATCAGCCTTAAAGAGTTTGCTTTATCAGCCATACATCCAAACACACAACTGTGCGTGTGAACATGAAAGATGAGGGGGGGAAAAATAAACAACCTTTGGCATCAACCTATTTGCTTCATTCACTAAACCATTACATTCATCATTCATGCATATATTCATATCTGCCTGATACACTGTAAACATGGTGAGAGAGAGAGAGAGAGAGATCATGTCCCCCTAAGTCAAACAAGTCAGGCAGCACAGAACAGAGTCCCATGATAACACTAAGACCTCAGGGTTTTAAGCTACTGCTCCATGCTCCCATTGCTTGAATCAGACAAAGAGGAGACATCGAGCGCACGAACAAATATCCAAATACTTTATTTAATTCTGATTTCAATATTTTATGTACAGTTTTGTTACATAGCATGTCGTTTTTTGGAATAATTCCGATAGCACGTTTGTAAGTAATGCACTCTGAGCCATTACTTCCAATTGATTGCTCATATGAGGTCCCATGACCCAATGACCATTTTAAACGTTTCATATATTTTCTTTTCCTCTTCCAAAGATGATTATTCCCACTACTGTCCCACACTTCTCAGTGTGACAGCATGAGTACTGACATAACCATAACTTTCACCATATCTATGATAGCCACCAACACCCTCATTTCATTTGTTCGTCAAATTTGTAGCAGTTATCTATGATGGCTTAAACCTCTGTCCCTATTAGAGCGAGCTTGTTTTACTTCAGCTATATGTGCTTGAAAGTCTTTCAAAGAGTAACTAAACCATCAAACCACTTTTTTTCCCAGCTTAAAACCTATTAATATGGTTATTAGAAGTGTTGTTTATGGGTTACATGCAAATCTTGACATTTTAGTGCAAAGTATTTGAATTCTACATATTTGTGTGTTATATAAAAATGAATAACAACTGACCTTTTCTGGTTGAAACGCGGCTATTGCAATTGAATTTTACTATTGTCTGATATGACCATGACTTGCTGTGTTTTAAGCACGGGCACCCAAAGCCCGACAGCAGTTGCTCATGATTGGTTAGATATGTTCCCGCTACGCTAAGTGCTGGTCAATCTGTTGGTCTTCTTACCTCCCGTATCGCACGCTACGTAGCCACGCCGCCCACAGTGGTTGTCCTATGCTGTCCTCTGCTGCATCTTTTAAATATGCTGGAAGCGAGGGTAGGAGAATTTGGGGGTGTAGTAATAGAAGCTTCCACATACGTGCCTCTTGGAATTATCCCACAGGTTTAAGATACTGTGTGGGATTATGACTTCAATCGTAATTTAGAACAATGTTTTGATAAGTGGATCATTGTAGTAAGTGATTTTATGCTCTACCAGCAGGTATATGAGAATGCATTTGCATGCCAAAAACATGTGTCTATCTGTCTTTACTTGGACTCATGAGACTCTTTCGTGGCTTCAGCTTTGCTCCAGACAGCACAGTCTGTTTTTGACAGCCAAGGTTAACATGCCAGCAACACGAGAATGTAGCATAATATTTTCCTTTCTTTGCTATGGAGCTGTTTGGCTGTCCTTGTGATGCTGTGGAGCTGAGGGCAGCAGATGTTGGATGGAAGCAGTGAAAGTAACAGCATTAAAAGCTGAGGTAAAACGTATAAACAGCCTTTCTTGGTGAACAAAACCTAAGGTGAATAGAGGATTTTCTTCAGAGGTGGCCTCGTATTAACTTGAAAAAGAAGTCGGTGTACAGGCTCTATAGCACAGTGAGCCATAACATAGAATATGTTTGTGTTCTACAGTATACAGGAGGTATGTACAAGGCAGGATGTCAAATGTTTTGTTTTGTAAATGTTTTCTGAGGTAGTAATTCAATGTTCAGCCTTAATGAATAAGCTAACAGCAGGCTTAAAGGAAGCGTCTCATTGCCTAACTAACCTAAATATAAGCCTAACCCAACTAATGTGAAGTCTGTGGTTGCATGTTATTTAAATACGGTCAAATCTGAAAATGATCTATGATAAAATGTTAATGTGTGCATTTAACCATTAAATGTATTGTCATGAGGCATGCTGTTCCCAAATACACTGAAATAAAGTCCTGTATCAGCATTATGAATAAAATGCCACTTCTTATGAACTTACAGCTTGATCCATATTGTTAGTTTGCTGCAGTGGCATAACTATATTGCATTTTCCCATTACCCTATGCAAAATTTAGCCATTAGTGCTAACCACAATCCATTCTGCGGAACATATGAAAGGGGCTGTTTCAGTTCATTAGCATAATATGGACACTCATCATGCATCAATCTGCAACCATTACCACCCACCCCTCCACCCCCCCAAAGCCCTAGCTACTTACCCCTCCCACCTCAGAGCAGTAAAGTGACCAATTGTGAGGACAAATATGACTACTCTGCTCATCCAGTTTGAAACTGGGGTGTTCTGGCAGATGGTAGAGACGGGGAGAGGTACATGACCCAGCATACTGATGAAACTAAACAGAATATAAACATGGGAGAGATATTGGCAGAGAGTTAAAGGTGAGAAAAAAATTGAAAAGGGGGGCTCTGTCCAGCAGCAATCTACATCAACGAATACAGCTTAACAGCACTGGCTTTATTTTACGTTATTTGATTATCTAGATTAAATTTGTTAATCTCTGCCTGCATTCTCCTACCATATCGGTTTCATTCCTATCACATCTGGCCATGCACTGGCATCAAGGCCTTGTGAGAGACACCATCACACAGATGAAATTCAATAATGTAGTTTTAAGGCTTGAGTAGGATCTAATTTCATGCTAGACCACTCATAAAATTGTTTCTATAAGCCATTGTAATTTCAAAAGCACCATTCTCCTTTTTACATAGCGTGCAGAAATATTCTGTGACACATACATCCAGTTTGTACGGTTGATTACAACAAATCTGAAATTGTGGGTTCTTTTTTTAAATTTTGTATTATTTGTGTAAAAAAATCCTATAATTTATTATCCTTATTTTCCATATTGCAACAACCGTTCTATGGGGTGGAGCATTTTAAACGGACTCCAAGGTTCATTGATAGAGATATACCATAACATAGCCTAGTCCCAAATTCCTTTACACTGTAAGAGTCCAATGATCAAAAGAATCAAAACAGCTTTTTTTTAAATGTATCCAGGTTGTGAATGTCTGTTATGTGAAGTCCATCACTGTCTGTCTGCTAAAGAACCTGGTCCTCATCCTAAATCAAAAGAGACCTTTCCATGTTTAGGCCCCACTATAACTGAGACAGAAATTCTGAGCCATATCATTTTTACTCTATGCAGATATGAACTGACAGCATTTCACAGTTGGGCTACAAATATTCACCTTGTGGGGGGAAGAGGTCCCATGAAGACTGTAACACAGATAGCAGAGCACAATCTCCCTACTACTAATATGGTAAGTGTCAAGTATGAAAACTTGCTTTTATAGCATACAAAAGCATGACCCATTCTTTCTGAAAACAGTTTCAGCAGTAGCAGAGTGCTGATAATCCTTTCCCCAAGGGCCTCATGTGCCACCTCTGTCACTGGCCAGGATCCTAAAAGGAACTTTTCAGCTGTGTGATTTACTCTGCATTCCCATGGCTAAAGTAAAAACAAAATACTGGTGATGAGCTTATCTTTAAGAATGAGTACTGTATCAGGCAAATCTTCTTATTTATTTAACTGTAAACCCATCCATTGTTCAGCACAATAAGTAACTTGTGAACAAAAAAAGGCTCTGATTTGACGAACTGCAATTCTTAGGACAAAATTAAAATAACCATGCAAAGACACAGCCAGCTGCCAGTGACTTTAAAGCTAGACAACTCAATGGCATACAATAACACCATGTCCACAATGGCCACATAAGCACATCAGCAGCCGTAGCTTCAGTCCTTGTAGGTGACTACACTGGATGTGTCCAGCAACAGTATTGCTGTGTCCTTAGCTACATTTTGGCACCACTGCCAGCCCACTACAAAATACAGTTATGAGTAAGGGTGTGCCAAAAAAAAAAAAAAAAATCGATACTGCAATATATTAGTATCATTTTTTCAGATCTGATGGTGTATCAATATCACAGTCCATCATATCAATACAAGAAAAAAAAAAAAAAAGATGGTTACCTCAATGCTAACATTTAACGTGAATCTTCAATAACATGCTACAGGACATTTGCATTGCCATCACATTAATATAATCATACATACTGTGCAAATACTAAAAAAAGTACATATATTTCCTGAGCTCTGTGTAAAATAAAAAAGAGCTGCTAATGTCACTGGCTTGATCTGCTATTCTGCTGCTTCAGCCCTCCACAGTGACTAGCTACAGCCACCCCAAAGGGCCAACACTTAAAATTCCCAGTGGCCTAAAAATACTGCTACCACGAGATGGCGAAAGGGCAGCACAAACCAGTCACTAAACAGTCAATAATAATGTTATTCAATATTAAGTATGACATAGCAATTTGTATTTTCTGCAAAAAAACAAACAAAATCAATAAATTCAGTTAATTTGCATTTTTGTGACCTTTATAAAGAAAGTTTTCTTCATAATAGCTTTTCATAGTAGCTCTAAATTCTGTAATTTTAATTTACAGACTTAAAAACATGTCCTGCAAAATTGTGCTGTTTCCTAATAGTTTGGATTTGCAGCGAATACATAGAGAAATCCTTATCACAGTCATATTGTATTCATAAACAGATACTGTGATTTGTGCATGCATGATGTAATTTTAGGATTCTCTTGCAATATATAATTGTGAGGTATCCTGTAATTCCCAACGCTATTATGAGCATAAGATTAGATGAAAATAGGTCATTGGTCATGTAAGTCTGGGATGGATGACTGAAAAACAAGGCTGAACCACACCTGTGTAGACCAAAACTGCTTTGTACCATGTCATTTTTTTTTATCACTCAACTAATAGTTAGGCTATTTTGCAACCTCCTTGTATACACTTCCAACTTTAATGTTGCCAAATTTAAATTTGTAAAATATTAATGAAACTGTGTAAAGAAGCATACACATTGACACAAACAAGTGATGAATGTTTAGTAACATCCCTCGACCTGGCACCTGTAGCCAAATACTAAGGTTTATTAGTTTGTTAGTTAATTATGACTGATGTTAAAGAATCACACACTTTATACTTTCAATTTTGTAAAAATGTGATGTCGAACACGTCTGGTCCATAGTTGTGTAGTGGATTTTCTTTTTTTTTCATTTCTCACATCAGATTAAAATGACCTTGTCTGTGTATAAACAGGAAGCTGACCTCAGAAAAGGAAGCAGCGCACATTACTGTAGCCTCTGGTTTTGAATTGTGAGCAGTGTGACATCTGCTGCCACTTCCACTCTTTGAACCACGGGGTATGGCTGTAAATAAGTGAGGTAGTATTTGGTCAGTTAGATAGGAAATTATTCACATGTTGTTCATACAAACAACAATTTATGGAAAACTGCAGAGTGTTTAAAGTTCACTGTTTGGCATGGCGCCTTCATTCTGGTTAGGGCTGTTAAGAAAATATTTCTAGACAGCACTTTGTCATGAATCATGTTTACTGCGACAAGCAAAGTGTCCATCTACATCAGTGAGTCATGATGAAGTATCCTTAAGCAAGAAACTGAGCCGGTTTTTGCTCACCCATGTCAGACACTTTGGAAAAGGATATCAGCTTAATATGCCTGGAAATGCAAATGTGTACAGTCCAGATGTGTGCAACCAGAATAACACTCATTAGCCCAAGAAAGACAAGTTTATTTATAAAGCAAAATTTAAACACAAAGGGAATTCAAAGAGCTTAAATACTGCAGATATTGCAAAAAAGTAATTAAATGAGAAATACAGCATAATACATTAATTCAGAGAGCTGGCTCTTGTACTCAAAGGTTTTAGCAGTTGCATCAAGAAGGAAACCATATTTTTGCATATGCTTGTGAGTTTGGTACTTCCTCATGTTCTTACTCCTGTGAAATGTAGGGGTGCTTGAATCTGAGGTTTTAATTATGAAAGTGCTGCCAGTCTGTACACTGAGGTACTCAACAAGATCAAAGTGAATTCAAGACCCACCTACACTCTCATTTCAAAAAAGTTACAGAGTAAAATCACTGGAGTCAGCAGTTCCTTTGTTGCCGAATCAGAACGTGTTCAAGGTAATGTTTTGGCTGTCTCTAAACTTCAGCAGCTTTAGAATTTGTGATATAACAAAATATTTTCACCGAAGAGATTTCTGTGCTATAATTAAAGATTTATTTTTTTATGTGAACAGGTGTGCCTGGTTCTGGCTCTCAAAATATGTCCTGCCATGAACATCATTTGAGGCCAGAAGAGGCTGCATAGCGAAGAGAGTAAATGGCCACCCACCAGATTAAAGCTCAGTTGTGGAATACTAATGGTAACCATAATTAGGAAATTGAAAGTCACGATAAGTTGACTGTTAAGTGCAGTGGGGACTGGCTAACAGTCAGTCACTTAGAGGTTCGTTAGCGTGACCTTGGGTTGGCAGAATAATGAGGGGCCTAAAAATAACCAGCAAGAAATTCCTGGAAGATTAATTATCAAAACAAAAAAAAAAACGATCAGTCCATCCAATTAATTTACTGTAAGCTGCTGTATCATCTCTGAGGACAGCAATCTGCACACAATAATGCAATAGCAGTGTTTTGTTTGGAAACATAATTGCTCTATAGATATCCCAGAACAGAACAGAATGCAATTACAACCTAAAGAGCTGCGTTCACTTGCTACCACTGTATGTGCAATCCTTTGAATGAGGCGATCCGGCACATCTGGGCATATTGTCAGCACAGAGATTACTCCACCCATGATGCCTCTGCAAGGCCAGCATTTATGAGGTGGCAAAGGTGAGCCCTTTCTAGCTGTTGTGTGGATGGGTCTCTGAGGCGTACAGTTGGGGGGATATCTCTCTCAGATCTGTCCCATCAGCACATTGCAAACAGACAGCAACACCAGTGTGTGACAATCACAGCTGGAAAATGAAAAGTGCTGTGAGGCAAACAAAATCCATTAATACATGGCGGCACAGAGCACTCGATGGACACAGATGTCAGAAAACATTGATTCAGATGGCCAGGTTTTTTTTGTTTGTTTGTTTTTTTTTTTTTTTAAATGTCATGGCTTAGGGACTTTAAATTGCCTGTTATAGAAGAAAACTGTCTCTATCCTCAGGCTAATTCACTGTGAACACGGTTCACTAAATAGAATCATTTTGTCGATTACTGAATACTGACCACAGTAATGCTGATAGAAACTTTACCCACGGCCGATGTGGTCTCTCAAAGATCCAGAAAAAAATATCAGTTTGAATCAAGTCTTCAATTTATGTCAGATCAACAACAGAAAACTCATGAAAATAAATAAAGAAGATACAAACAAAACAAAAGCTTAAAAAATAATAGTTCCACTGTGAAGCTAATTAATGTTTCACAACTTCAATTAAAACATTTACACAATTACTAATTAGATAGTCAACCTACATCCTACTTAAAACTGAGAAATTACAACACTTTACGATATTAAAACAAGTTAATTGATGACTTTTTGATGCAATATAGTCAGAAAAGTCCTCTAAAGCATCCATTATGACTTTCAGGCAGTGGTAAAGCAGAGGTATATTATATAATTTTTTCCAAGTATCAAACATTTACTGGAATAGTGTGCAATGGGACCCATGTTCGATTCACACGTCTCTTTAACTTACTTTTTACTTATTTATTGAGTTCAGTTAAGGATAAATGAGGACACGGATGTGTTATCTTTAACTATTCTGAAATTTTATCCCCAAAATAGTGTCCCCTTGTTCCTTTCAGACTCAGTAAATATGTACCAAAGGACATGTCTCGAAAATCAAATCACAACAAACTCATGAGATAAAATTAACACATTGGATGTGGGAGGGGCAGTTTTCTCTGTTGTTGTCGTGTTTTTGTTGCCAGGGAATAAATTTGACACACAGTGTCCTTCTGCTCCAGCTGGCTGGCTGCCCAGAGG
Source organism: Lepomis gibbosus (assembly GCA_029875015.1). Taxonomy (NCBI): domain Eukaryota; kingdom Metazoa; phylum Chordata; class Actinopteri; order Centrarchiformes; family Centrarchidae; genus Lepomis; species Lepomis gibbosus. The sequence goes on from JAPMOB010197462.1 coordinate 26,393, forward strand.
GCCACTGTGTCTTCTGTGATTAGTCAAAAGTGAGAAATGCAATTAAAATGGCAGGTAGCTGCTTCTTCTTGTTACGACAACTAAAAAGAGATGTGTGGTGTCACAAGCTCAGGCGCATCCGCTGCTGCAGAGTCTCCTGAGAGGACAAGCAGTACTTCTGGAGGACTTAACTGTGTTTATCCCCAATTGGGAATGTAATTTCCTTCTAATTTGATCTGCAAGTCAACTGAAAAGTTTAAACTCAGAAATGACGAGGTTTTCTAGAGTTCATGGAGTATGGATGTAAGATAGCACAGTTAGAAACTGATAAGTTGTCATAACTCAGTGCTTGTAAAGTCTGGGTAATGTCTTCACTGTCACTCTCTCTTCTCAGCCCAAGTGACTTTTAGCAAAAACATTAACCTTTCATCTTCTTGCAACCACAATTTTTTTTTAAATGTAATGGTTTCAGATTTTAAAAAATAATAATCAAGGAATAGTTGGACATTTTGGGAAAAAAGCTAAAAGTTAAATGACTACCACTCTCATATCTGTCAGATGAAGCTACAGCCAGCAGCTGGTTAGCTTAGCTTAGCATAATGAAGGGAAGCACAGCTAGCCTGGTTTTAAGCAAGGCTGCATGCTGAACTATCCTTTGGTCTGGAGCAGTGATTTCTAGTCTCTAGGCTAGGCTCACTTAACTTTCTGCTAGTTGTAGTTTCATTTACCTAACAGATACACAAGTGATTGAATTAGTCATTCAAAGTAAACTAACAGTTCAACATTCATGAAATCATTCAAAGCCATTAAAATCCATGTCTCTACAACAACTACCATCACAGACTCATCAACATTAGCTGCCGAGGTGGCACGTGGTAGATGAACTCCACGTCATGTTAATTTGACAAGACGGCAGCATCAGTCATCATAACCTTCCATCAAATTCTTATTGACAAGGTGGGAAGCTGCACCATGTTGCTGGAATGCATTGTCAGTTGTGAGCTGAATCAATGCAGACACTCCTCAGGCACGGGTAAATGATGTTCTGGTTGAAAGAGCCGCACTTGGGGGTCTAATATTTATAAGCAGTGAGGCTCTCGTTTCTTATCAAGATGCTATTGTCACCTTTTAAATTCCTCAACCTTCGCCCCTAGTGTATGCTTTAAGACAGAGAGTGCATTAGTGAACTTTCTTCTTGCTTAAATCATTGTTTCATGCTCACGTCTGTCTGGTGCACCCTCCTGCGTTGACTGAGGATGTCTCTGTAGAAGATTCACAGCTAATTCAGGGAGTGCTTTTTGCCTGGGAAGCAGTTATGATTGTGCAGAAATGTCTTGACCTCTGAATCTTGCAAGCCCCACTGAATGCTGGTGTTGAAAGGCTTGCCAGCAAACAATGGCGCACTTTGCAGTGCCCATGCCCTTTTGGCTGCCCTGTAAACAGGCCTGCGGTTAAACTACTCATGTGAAATGATCTGCAGTGTTATGTCCATTCCCCAGGGCAACAGTACACATTCTATTCATAAATTAAGAAAATGAAAGGATTTCATTGCGATTTCCTTGTAAACATTTTATTACACAGATAAAATAGTCAAACCAACCATACATACATAAGGTATACATCTTAATCCTATGGAGGATTGCGGGGGAAATGGAGCAGATCAGAGCTGACATTGGGCGAGAGGCAGGGAACACCTCGCACAGGTCGCCAATCAATCCCAGGCTGACACAGACAACCATTCTTTCTTACATTTACACCTACATGCAAATAAGTGTCGAATTAACCTAACCTACATGTCTTTGGACTGAAGGAGGAAGCCAGAGCACCTGGAGAAAAACCACGCAAAATATTCTCTGTCATTTAATTTTTCAATAGCCTCTATTAATTTTTCCCTTCCCGTTCACTATTCTTTGCTTCTGCAATGGCCCAATTTTCCCACAAGGATCAATTATTCATCTTAGCTCTCCTTATCTAAAGTATGAAGGTATTTTTGTCTTTTTATTGCAAACAAAAAAATGAAAAAAATTAGAGTATATTTATTGCACTGCAATCAAAGATCACGTTTGTAATTTAAAAAAAACAAAAAAACCAAGCCTTTTTTGTGTCACTAAAAGTTTCAAATGCTAATTTGTCCTCTTTGTTTGCAAGTCAAAAAGTTTTCTTTGTGAGTTAGAACGTTTTGCAAGTTAATAAGTATTGCAAGTTAAATAATTTTGCGAGTCAAAAAAGGTCGAAATAAGAGATTCTCTTGGTTTGTTTGACTGACCAATCATGAGTTTGCATCGACCGCATGGCCACGCCCACAATCCTCTCGCCCAGACGGCTCCGACCAGCACTTAGCTCTACTGGAGACGGAGTTGTTAATGTGCAGAGGCTAGATGGAGTTAAGATGACGTTGTGCTGCTCATTTCAATTGAAATGCTTTTAAATGTAGTATGGCATGATTTAATGATTATTTATAATTACCATTGGCAAGGTCAAGGAGTCGCCGTCTCTTTTTTAGAATGACATGTATAACAGTTAACTAATGTTAGCCATCTTAGCATGTCTCTTGACTGGAAGTGCATTTGTGCACTCCGACATGACTAGCTAGGCTAAGGTTAGCTGCTCACACATTATAGATGATATCCAGCAAAACTAGTTTTCTGTGACCTGTTTTTTATTTGTTTTTTAAATAAACTTGATTTTTGATTTTAGTGTGATCAATAAGCTCTCAAAAGATTTTTTTTTGCTTGCATTAAAGAGACACAAAAATACCTTCACACTAGAGCAGCAATAAAAACCATAGCAAACACAATAGGCTGACACAATTTCCATCTCTTGAAATACATTTCCAAGATGCTTTTTTTATTTCAAAGCAAATTCCAAATACAAAGACACAGACATTGCTTTGGAGGTCTTTGCATTTTCTCAAGAGCAGATAAGGTAAGGTATACACTTTATTGTCACATACATGTAGCGAAATCCATTCTCTGCATTTAACCCACCCCTCAATGGAGCACTGTGCAGCGCCAGTGGACCAATTAAAGATCTGAGCCAGTGTCACTGGAAAACCTAACATGTTTTTGAGGGTGGGGGAAACCAAAGAACCCAGGAGAAACCCACGCAGACACGGTGAGAACATGCAAACTCCATTCAGAAAAGCCACAGTTTCACACTGTGATCTGAAATTCTTTTTAACATTTTTTTATACATCAGACAATTTAGAAAAGAAGTTAAACATTAGTATGCATGGAAGTTACATGAGTATTTGGTAATTTGTATTTGATTTTTTATGGCTTGTCTGCTCTTTGTTGCGGCTTCCGTTAAAAACAGACTCTTGGCATTCTCGGCGGTGCAGAGAGCACTTCTGGGACACTTCTGGAATGCATCTGGGATGCGCTGCAGCGAGTCTGGTGGTATTACAAACATTGTCTAGAATAGCCACGATTAACCTCCGGCAGCTGCACCACACTCTGTGAAAGTTGACACTTTTTTGTATTCTGTAGTGCGTGGGTTCACAAACTTAACCAACTAAATGGACTGGTCATACTCATAAAACATTTTACAGGCTTTGAGACAAGCAGTTTACAACATATTCTGTATTGTAATGGTATACACGCAACTGATGTGGGCCAACATCTGTTCACATCGACTAAAACTACTTAACACAGATGAACCACAGACTGCATACAAAAAGGTGGACGATGCGTCTCCATCAGGGTTGGGGAGTAATGGATTACACGTAACGGGGTTACATAATCAGGATGCAAAAAAAGTAACTGTATTTTGTTACAGTACAAAAAATAAACACGTAATCAGATTACAGGTACATTTTGAAAAATTGGGATTAATTGAGAGACAGAGAACCTCCAAGAAGCTTAGGCTGCAGTTGGTGGGTGAAATTCGAGTATTTTATTTATCTGTTATAATATACAGCAGTTAACCTCAAGGGTACATAACGTTATCTTGTTAGCTCAGCCAACATTACCTAACCAACTAATTAGCCAGCTTCAAGCTTTGGTAACAATGCTAAAATAATGGAATTGTGCTAACAGTTAGCACAGAAGTCAAAATATATTATAGAACTGTTTGAATTTATGATGATAACACTTTGGAACAAAAGACATCTCTTAGAAGGTACGTAGTAAAGTTAATGGTCCACCTTTCATCAGTTAGTAGATGTTATGCAATGTTAACGGTAAACTTGCCAAACGGGCATTGTTAGATTTTGGAAGTATGTTAACATTAAAGTTACTGTAACAGAGTCACTGTGTCCCTGGAATAAATGGCTCCACCTGGAATGAGGGACGGGGTTGAGGGCTGAAGGGGTCTCGGCAGTGGTTGTGATGTTGGTAAAGACAGGTAATTTAGCTGGGCTGTAATGGCCATGTTGACTTGGGTAAAGTATTAGTTATGAAGAGAAATTAGCTGTATGACAGCCGCTTCTAAGTTTGCCTCAGCTCTCCAGCTGCATGCATTTTGAACCATGAGGCCCCTGCTTACATTCAAGATTCAAGCCATTTTTTGTTATTGTGTGGCAGATTACTTTTGTGAAAACCCAAAGGTGCATTAAAATTCTTGATAAATATGTCAGGTAGTACCAGATCAACAGTGAATTTAACATGAGCAAATTCATAAATATACAATAAGAGCTTAATTGACTGTTCAAGTGGTGTCTACCAGGAAGATTAATATTAGTAAACGGTGTGTTGCACATTGCCATAATTACTGTTACAAGCCAGAGAGGTTATCATGCTGAGGTGATCTCAGAGTTCAGTAGGTTTATGGCAGTTAGGAAGGATCTGTCGCTAACTTTCTAACATTGTTGTGTTTACAGGAGCCAGAGGAGCTGGTGGCAGCATCATTTCAGATGTGAAACACCAGATTGAAGCTTGACAGAAGTCCCAGCTTCCAGATTCTGCAGCTTACTGCTTTGTCCAGGCTTTTGTTTTTACTTTTACTCTACAACACCTGGACTCTACGGATTTCAAATTACAACAGTGGGTTCCTATACATATGTTCTGTCATATTTACTGTTACTACAAATTACTTCAAGTACAAAACAGCTTTTACATTTACAACCTTTTAATATTGATATTCCCACGAATGCAAGATATTTAATTTGTTAAACTGTTTTTTATATAAGAAATCATTTGTTATATAAATTTACTTAAAATAAAAATCACATAATTCATTAGTTTCTTATGTTTATTGAATATAGTGTGATCAAAACATAACAAAATATGAAAGTTAACAGCTGTAAATGAAAATATTGAACGTATTATTTAAGAAATGAATGTGACATTTACTGAGTTGTTACTCTATTACAAAATATCTGCGCAGTGAATAGTTTTGAAGCCCTGTAGATGGTGTTGTGGCCAAAGGTATTAGAAAGCTTAATTATATAGATGCACCTATTTACCATAGGTGCATTCAATCAGCTATGAGACCTCAGAGTTTGCATTGTCACAATTAACGATACCACCCAGTTGGATTAATGTTACTCTGGGCAGGTCTTTGTTTCAGCATGTACAAACAGGTTGGTTTGGATGTGTGCACATTCTTCTGTTTAAACTACACTTAAAACAGAGCAGCAAACAAGGCTCTATTCAGGCTCTGGTACAGATTTCACTTTCTACAGGTAGAAAGTGAAAATACTACTAAATACATAGAAGTACAGTGCATAATTATTTTTCAACATCTTATGTCAACCATTAAACACTTTTGGGAGCATTTTCATTTTTCCACTTATACTAGGCTTCTCTCTTTGCAAGAGTTACGCTTTATTGTTTGATATTTTATCTGTGTTGTATAATCGGAAATGTAATATTTTCAGTCAGTAGTGAAGACAAAATGAGAGCAAATATATAGAGAATTTATTGTAATATGAACCATAATTTACATATTTTTTAAATGTTCACAAAAAACACCTATGGACAACATTTAAAACTAAATGTAAAAGTGAACAGACAGGGACAAGGCCTTTCCACATCAGTACACACCATCAGATACTGACGTCCAGCAAACTGAGGATGCTTCACTGGTCTCTGCAGCTGTCTGGTACCAGGTGGGATATCTGATCCACACTGTGACTATGGAATGAAAATAAATGAATAATAAATGTTGCAGGTAGTTACTGTAAAATATAAACTTAACTATAAAAGATGCCTCACTTTGGGTGACTATTGTGTCACATATTTGAAAGAAAATGGAACAAGGGAGCAACACCTCAATATACAGATGATAGTCAATAACATAGTCAACCATATGTTTTTGTGTTGTCCTTTGAAGACAGACAATGTTATATCAGCTGTTAAATGTCAAGTGGCCATAACAATAAATGCTGATCCATGGAAACGATAAAACGATAATTGTTTATATAT
>JAPMOB010197471.1:0-10819 GCA_029875015.1 Lepomis gibbosus
GCTAATAAACGCAGGTCACGCTTGGATCAAGCACGTGCATATCAAAGCAATGGACAGAGACAAATGCACTCTTCCACAGAAGCACACTCTGGCTTTCCACGCCATTCATGGAAGTGCTACTGCATCAGGCTACTAAAGCATCTATTTATAGTGATGACTAAGTTTTGCTGCATAGCCATTTATGTATCTTTCCTGTATAGACTCACATAATGGCAATGTGTTGGGTTATATATTGCTGACACATACTGTAAATATCTGTGAATAAAGAGCTCATATTTCTGGATGATCCAAGCTGAAGATATAGTGAGTGACTAAATGAGTAAGTGACCTGTACACACAACATGGCCTGATAGTCATATGAACTATATCTGTAAAGTCACAAATGGGGTGTCTCATTTAAGAAATCAGCTTGTGACCAGAGGGTTGACAGTCAGGGATATCTGGGTGAAAGTTTGTACAGAGATGGATGGTCACAAGATTATGAATCCTAATGATTTTGATGATTATCTGACCTTTCCCCTAATGACATTTTTGGCTTTAGAGAAATATCTCAGCAACTATTGAGTCGATTTCAATGACATTTGGTACAGATATTCATGATTACCAGATGATGATTCTTGATGATAATTACTTTGGCAATCACCTGACATTTTCTTCAGCTCCACCAGCAGGTCAAAGTTTTCATTTATCCTTTGAAATATTGCAACACATACTTGATGGATTGACAGGAAGTTTTGTACAGACGTTAATGCTTAACAGGTAATAGATTCTCATACATTTGGTGATCATTTGACTAAATTCCTGCAAAATGAAAGACATTCTCATCAGCGTCAGCTGTACTTTGTTGGTAGAGCCACTATTAGGTTGACATTTTTGGGCTTAGGGAAATGTCTTGACACAATTGGATAGATTAACTTAACATTTTTTACAGATAAAAAGGTCCAGTGCCATCATCAGGTAAAAATACTAATTTGTCCAAATACCTGCAAAAATATTCACATTTCCATAAGCCACAGTGATTATGCATTACGTTATGCTTGTTGCTAATTAGTAAATCTTAGCATGCTCACACACCAAACTAAGATGGTGACCGTTAATCCTGCCTAAAGTCAGCTTGATAGTGTTGCCAATTTAAACATGTTAGCGTGCTCAGCTACTAGTATCTAACTCAAAATACGGCTGTGCCAGGTTGAGGACAGAATTAGCCTGGCTCTGTCCCAAGTTCAGAAAGACACAGATATTGTACACCTCTGTGTACAAATAAGATACATTTTAATTAGTGAGCTATAGAGGTGTTGATAGGTGTATGTTTGCCCATGTTTCCAGTCTTTATGCTAAGCTAAGATAATTGGCTGCTGGCTCTACCTCCATTCTTAGCGCACAAACTTGACAGTGGTATCGATCTTCTCAGCCAAGAACTTAAAGAAAGAAAGTAAATAAGTGTGTTTCCAAAAATTTTGAACTGCTCCTGTAAGGTAGTGTCTTGTTTTGGTGCTTACTGTTAATTGCTGTGGTGTAAACACATGTTCCAGAGATCACATGTCTGTCAGCCACAGAGATTTGATTATTGACAGAATTAACACCCCCAAATTGCTCTATAAGACTCCACTCTATTTGTGGGCAGGTTTCACACACAAAAATGTCACCCAAGAGTAAAACGTAGAGTTTGGCTACTGGTGGTGATGGGAATTATGGCTCTTTGAAGGGAGTCAGATGTTATGGCTCCATACGTTTCTGAGAGCTTGCTATTTTTGACTCCCAAACTGCTCTCATTTATTACCGCTTCTGCTGGTAAATGCCTTACATTGTTATTTGTTACAAGAAATAAATGTGCAAGATTCTTCATCTGCAATACACTGAAATATTCTGTCATATAGCTGGTTAAAAAGTTGGATATGTCAAGATGAACTATCCTAGTAGTATAACAAAAATGACTATACAGTTTATTTGGTGTAGTATAAAATGAAACCAAAAATATTGCTACTCTGTTCAAAAGGATAATTTGTTCTCTCAAACGGGGACTGGCTCCCATTGTTCTGTTCAAATAGCCAGCTCATAGAGCCGACTCATTAAGCCCAGGATATACTTGCTTTTTAACAATGCGTAGGCGTAGACAGGTGTTGGTGATGCAAACGGCTTTGTTCACATACTTACCTGCACACTTTGTGTGTACCTGGAGGATTAAACCTGAATCCACTAGGGGTAGACCAGGACCAGATCATTCCTGGCCAATTGCTGGAGACATGCATAACCGTCGCTTCAAAGGAACGCAGGATACGCGTGGAAGCCGTCTTGCGGACGCGAGCACGTAGTTAAAAGCAAGTATATCCAGGGCTTTAGTGACCGACATATAACTAGCTCCTGGAAATCAGCAGATGAAAACATAGAAAACTTTGTAGTGTTATAAATGGTATTAGAGGACAGGAAAATAAGAGAAGATTGAACTATGGTTGTCAACTTGGTGTCATCAAACACGGGTACCATGTAGAAATAAAGAAGGAATGGTCAAGGGGATCTGAAAGTTGTGGATGACTGAGATAATACATTCCATAATAGGTAATTTTAAACTTTTGGGTGCAACAGAGGGTGTTCCTTTCAACAGAAACCTGCAAAAAGATCCTGAGGCAAGAGTAAGATTTTTTTTTTTTTAAATTGCATAATTTGTCATGCCAGTACAATCCCTGTTGTCAAACCTTCAGTATAGTGGTGAATGCAAGAAGTTGTCTTAAATCACTCACACGTGGCACTTAAAAACAAATCTCTTAATATAAGATTGTTGATTATGATGAAATGATTATTGTGCCCAAGGATCTTGTGCAAACTGACTTCATGAATGATCTTTGTGCTCGGATTCTCGCCTCTACATGAGAGACATAAAAACTCTACAGAAAATATCTACAGACATCTCCTTTGTTCCCAGGAAATAAAAGGGAAAGATCTTAAACTGAAACGGCTGTGCCTTACGGTCACGGTTGGCCTCAGTTTTCCTTGAAACAAACTTTTTGACAAATACGCACTTACTTATTTCCAGGTCACATGCTTCTTCTGACAACAAAACAACAGCATTCTTTGGTCTGGTTAAATGCTAACTATGATAGGAATGTGAGCGCGCGTGGTCCCTATTAGCCCAACGTTATCATGTGAGTGAGCTTACAACACACACACACACACACACACACACACACACACACACAAACACACGCACACACCCCCTCACATGCACGTGCACAGAGAAAGGGATTAGCCATTGTTAAGCAAAGCAGGCAGCACACCCAGTTAGGATGGTACACACCTAAGCACCTTAAGAATGTAAATATCACAGCTATTTGAAGTAGACACAGATGAGTAACTCTGTGTGCATAGCAAGCCTTATCTCTTAATGCACTGCATGAAGATTGCTTTAAGGTAGACAGAAATTAACTCGAGTGGAAGTTTGTCAGACTACTTTCCACATCTTTTTTAACCTCTGATTTTAATTCATATAACAGATCAATTATATTCAGTGGTGATTTAACACAAAGCCAATTCATGAAAGTTACATTTGATGTTCTGAACAACAGTATGAGGTCTGTTTGCAGCAGAGGGAATGATAATTCATTTACCATGAACAGCTAGCTTGGCTCTGTCCAAAGTTCACAAAAAACCTCTTTGTGTACAGATTAAACAAATGAGATACATATTAATTAGTGAGCCTTAAACGTGTTGGTAGGTGTCTACTTTACCTTTGGACAGAGCCGTGCTAACCATTTGCCCCCTTTTCCAGTCTTTATGCTGAGCTATGCTAACTGGCTACTGGCTCTACCTCCATTCTTAGCACACAAACTTGACAGTGGTACCCATATTCTCATCTAACTACTTGGCAAGAAAATGAATAAGTGTGTTTCCCAAAATTTTGAACTGAACACATGTTCAGAGATCACATGTCTATTAGCGATAGAACTAACTAGCAAACAAGTGTGATATTTTTTTAATTATTGATGTTCTGTTGAAGTTGGCAGGTTTGCTCTCATTTCACATAATTATTTACTTACATTTAATGCTAAAAAAAACTGCTGATGCCTCTGCTGGAAGTATAAAACCCATTACTTTCTGTGCACCCGGACGGACCTGAGACTGGGACCCTGTTTCATTGCTCAATTGAAGGCCCTTCACCTCAAGGGAATACCCACTGCCAAGCCTCTGTGATTCACATGAAGTAAATCATGGTTTTTGCGCTTGCAATAATGTTTATGATTCACAGATATAATGAAGTATGATTAGCCTTTTATTTCAATTTGATAACAAAACAGCAAAATCATTATGAAATGAACTCATTTGCATTTAATTCGGACCATAGCCCCTGGTTCTTAAAGTAGCCACCCATGTGATGTATAAAGTCATGTGCCCAGATATTTAGAAAGGAAGTTTTTATATACCAGAAAGTGAATTTTCTATTGTGTGTTGTCAGTTTTTTGACCAGGGTCCTTGCAACAAACCTGGTTCATGTAATATCTGCTACAATTTCTTCACTGACAAGACACCAAAACCAGTCTCATTAACCAGGAGTCAACTTGACAGCAAGAAAAAGATCAAGAACATTCACATCCGAAGTCAGAGACCATCCTTGAACAGAGGTTTACCATCTCCTCCACATACATGACCCTCTGTTAACACATGACCAATGACCATTTTCTAGTCATGTGACGTCAAGTGAGGCAGCTCTATTTACCGATGAATGCTACTAAATATGCAGTTTTCACTGGGAAAATCTTTTTCCCTCCAGGGAAGGAAGAATGAGCAGCACATGAGGGTTCATCAATATCTTCATCCTGCTCAAATAAACTGCCTTCATGTCACAAGCCTGCTTCTGGAACCTTAAAGCCACTGTGTAAAGCTAAGAAGTGATTAGCGGTGTGGGTCTGATAGTATTTTGGAGAGAGTACAGATTGTACTCTTGTCTTAAGTGACACGATGGATTGCACTGAGCTTAGAGATCAGGTTTGGAGCTGTCATTACAGAGCAGCTTTAGCCATATCAGTGAGGACAGTGACCCCTTTTGCAGTTAACACTTTCCCCTGGGTTGTGTGTGTCTGTGTGTAGTCCTCAGGAGCATGCAACCGTAACATGTGACCATAACCATAGCCACATTTGTCTTACCTTTGCTCTCCCTCTGTGACTCAGCGTTTCCGCTGCCCTCATAAGCTATTTAGCTGCATGTGTGTGTAAGTACACGCACATAAATGTGCATGTGTGTTATCTTTAGCCACCTCACTTCAACCATTGACCTTTCTAAAGGTCTCACTGTCCAGTTGTCCAAACACAGACTGGCTGAGTGACCTACTGAAGAATGTTTTAATTTGGCTGTATATACAAACCAAACCCTAGCAATAAAAGCTCAAATTGATATCTATCCAAAAGATAAATAGCTGCTTCTGAGTAAAGCTATAGAGAATGGTAAAAGACAGGCAGCTCTTATCAATCTTTGCATGTCAAGGATAAAGATTACCCTTGACAGGAGTGAAAACATAATCACATTCTGCTTATACTGGTATCTTTGCAGTGCTTTGCTCAAGAGACACTTGACATAGCTGAACACTTGCTGATACATGAGTTAAACCAGAGATATGAAGATAGTTTATGGTTGTATTTCAACAAACATGCAACAAATTTGAGTTTTGTTTACAATAAATTTAGTTCCAGGTGAACAAGAAAGATGCCCTTTAGATACTCTGCTTTCTGAGGTCAGTTATAGTCTGTCCTGTTGAACAGTCACAGTTGGAGTTTGTCAGTATTACACTTAACTTCAATGACTCCATGAAACAGGGATTTAAATGCTGTGACTGTCACTATTCCATACTACATACTGATTGATTTGAGTGTAAGATGCACTCACACTGCATAAGTCCAAGTGAAATGTACTATGATTCCCCTTGGAGTGTGTCACACTTTCTGTCCTGAAATGCAATGCACACAAAAAAAACATTTGAAACAACAACTAAAATAAAATTTAAATAAAATATTTATATAAAAAATATTTTTATATAAATCTTTTATCATTATATAGTATTATTATTATTATTATTATTATTATTATTAAGACAAATAAATAATAACATATAAATACATATATAAAAACATGCACTTCCTTTGCTCTTCTTCTTCTATCCCCTACAATGATCTTGTTTTGATTGCACTTTTTCTTAACTCTTACTTCCTTCCCTAGGTATTTACCCCATTGATGCGATATGTACTATGAGCTCTTACTAGTATTTATTGCTGCTCTTACTAGTATGTATTGTCAGTGTAGATCTGTATTTGATGGTCTGTTGATGCTTGTATGTTGTTTCTCAAATGTAAGTCGCTTTGGATAAAAGCGTCTGCCAAATGAGTAAATGTAAAAATAATATATTTATAAAAATGCTAATTATAATAAATGTAAAACATATATAAAACAGCAAAACATCAACAAAAAAAAACAAATATTATTTGGAGATAATACAAAGATTGCTCCAGGAACATCCTACAAAAAAATGTAACGTAAGAAATACATGGACAAACTTTCCAAATTTGAAATTAGCTCTTACTGAGTCTCAGTTTGACTGACATCAACTGGCACATATTTTGTTTTATTTAAATTACTTTTTGGGAGCAATATACTATTATGATTAGTATATAATATATACTATATTGCGCCAGATTAATAGGCAGTATGGAGCTTGAATGTTAATGGTGACCTCATCAAGAAGGTGTGAATAAATTAGAATGATATTTCCATCCAATGACACAATGTCAAAAATTTGCATGAAATCCCACCCCTCTGCCCTTTCCCTTCATATCAAACATCTCATTATATCACATTGGACTTTATTACTCCTTACAATGAACCCCACTTTTCAGGTTTTAACCCCGACCATCCTAGGAAAAATATTACTACATGACAAATTAAGTCAAGATCAGCTTTGTTGGTTGCAATGACAACCTATGGCAATAAAACAATTAACAACAAATAAAAGGTGAGTATATGATAAGATATATAATAACAGAGTTGCATTATGACACAACATGACATTTTCAGAAAGTGTGTGTGATTGTTGCCGGCAGCTGCTGCTCAAGGTCTGAAAGTTGACAGAAACACATAACTGACAAAGTTGTGTGCCATGACAACATACAAATTATGAGTTTTATTGTTTTTTACATAATGTATATCCTAGTAATAGACCATGTTTTCATAATACTGTACTTACCGATTGGGCTCTGGTTGGCCATTGTTAACCTTGTCAGATTAAGCCCTGATTTTTGAGAAATCCTGTCTCGACATATTAGGACTTTAAAGGATTAAAATGTGACTTAAAGTGAGCCACTCAGTTATGGCCACTTAAATGTATCATGGTGGTTACATTAGTTTTTGTGTGGCCGAATTGGTCAGAGTCGACTGCTTGCAGTTGAATCTAGTACTTGAATCACTACCTTAAAATAATGGTTGAGAGTAAAGCGGGAGACAAGTGCACCAAAGTAAGACTGAACTAACTGCAGTGGCAACATTAGTCTGGTGTTAGATAGTTCTTTTATCTATCCAGTGCTATATTCTGAAGCATTCACTCAGTGGCTGTCACATTTGCATAGTTTGAGTTGCTTCCCTTAATCAGCCTCTTAAAGAAAGCAGACCACAAACGATTATGATTTGAATGCTCATCCCTTCACACAATTTCCATTTTGTTTGTTTTATCTCAGGTGCTGTAGGCCCTTTGAATGCCTTTTTTGCATTTCCTCATTTCATTTTACAGATAACTGATCCGTCAGCCTAGCTGTTTCCATGGACCATTTTTCTCTGTGAAGCTTGAGTAAAAACATTTACAGTCAATAGGCCTGTGGCTGGGATGGGGGAGGTGGCCTTTGAACCAGGGAAAGAAGCCCTTATGACTCATTTACATTTACATTTAGCTCCCACTATTATCCAAAGCAACTTACGATTGTATGTCAGAGCAACTACCAGCAACTACCGATTAAGTGTCCTGCTCAAGGACACATTGGTGGATGTGTCCCAGTGGGGAATTGAACCTTACTCTCTCACACCAAAGGCTTGTGTCTTATCTACTGCGACATCACCACCCACTCATTCCTGTCACAAGCCATGCTCAAGGGTAAGCTGAAATCTATTACAGAGTATCATCAACCATTAGCATACTGTACATCCAAAACTGTATCTACTCCATTGCCACCACCAACATAAATGTTTTGCTTTCCTTTCTTTTCCCCATGATTGCTTTTTTACCCTGGTGAATTTACAAGGAGTTGAGAGGCTCTGGCCGCTCACCAAGAAGATAAAGAAAACAAACGAAGAAGGAAAAAAAGTTGAAGTATGAAGTTGCAATCAATCCTGCGGTTCGAGTGATGAGAATCATTTGTCTCTTTTATTTTGTGCTTGCCAGTTGAGTCAGTCCTTTTTAATCGTATATTTGATGGGACAGTGAGCGTTTTGTTGATGGCATAATTACGAAAGTGCATGCATACTGTAGCAGTGGCAGTAATGATAGTGTCTGTTTTGTAACATGATAATGGTAATTTGCCATGTGTTATGGCTAAGGCCACAAAAACCCTTATTTAAAAAGATGACTAAGAGCAAATTCATATTTACAGCTACAGCTCAGTACTGTAGGAGCGTTTTATGCAGCAGAGGACAAGGTGGTTGCAGATACATAAAAAGTAAATGGTTAATGGTCTTACAGTTGAAGAAAGTAGGGCAGGATTGTCTTATTCACTCTTTTAACTCTTATTTTTGTGTATTTAAAATGACAACCTTCTGGTCGCAAGCTTCCGTCTTTAACCTTCAGGGTGCTGCGGCCTCCCTCTAAGGTTTTAAAACCGACATGTTTACACCAGCAACATCATAAAGGGCTATTCTTAGGCTCTCCATCAGTCAAACTCAGTGTATTTAAGGAGGCAGATTGGGAACAACAAAAACACTTCAAGTGACCTCATACTGGTTGGAACCTGACCCTGCCTCCGCACCACCACCACCATGCTCCCTCCTCAACTTTTCCTGTGCCAAAAAAAGGCTCAGCTGTAAGTGACACATAACTGCTGACCGTTCAAGGAAGCAAAATAAAGAGCTAGTCGGCATCATTTAGCTGCATTCCTGAGGCTACCAGTTATCATTTAGACATGACTTACAGTTTTCCCTGTAACACACACATATCATATGAAGGTCAAAGATACACAAACACATGGGCATGGTGCATTAAATACTATTAAATACACACCCATATATATCAAAATCATACAGTAAGGTCAAACATACAAACTCATACTTGTCATATACATCAAGACAGACTAACACACATACAATCTAATCCTACACAAGGCTATTTAAACTGCAATCACAGAAATGGATGTGTTACTGCCCTGAATGGCTCAGTTTCTGCACATATCTGCCTCCACCCTTAAATCAGTCAAGCGTTTCCGCCTGGCTTGATGTAATAGTCCCATAACACATGTCGTTCACTTTGTGGCACTTTTGCTTTAATACAGCTGCCCTGTCACTGATTCGTCATGACAGAAGGCCAGAAAAGTGGAAAGATATCAGAATATTAAGACGTGCAGCCGAAATGGAAGCGAGGTGAACCCTCTGGGGTGTGCTAAGCTCAGATGGAGGGGAAAGGTCACGTCAAGGTCCTTCAAATGTTGTTTCACTGTTGTTTACTGCTTTCCCATTGAATCTTCAGAGTTACTTTGATTAAAAAAATGAAAAATCACCCAATCAATAACAAATGATACTTTATTTTTTTAATATCCTGTTTATCACCCATTTCCTTCCTGCAGTTTATCTTTCCTGTGCCTCCATGCATCATCTTTTATCATTAGAGCTACTCTACGAGAGGCCATTAGAGAGAAATTGACCCAGCTCCCTGCCAGTCTCAGCAGGCTATAGCCTCATCAAGGCAGCCCCCTTCCCGCTGTGACCAGTATGGCCGGCCATTACGATGGGAGCGGCTTGGCGAGCTGTAAAATATTTATCAATGCTCCACTTGGTCCTTCGGGAATTGTGCACAAACAAGCTCACGCGCTGTCAAACACATTTACACGCTGGAAACTCAGAGACAAAGACAATTAAATGTTGGTTATGATCATGGTTTTAGTAATCATATTTTGGGTGAATTTTCAACCAGACTGAAATTCCCGGGTCGGCACTCCACGGAACATGACTTGACGCTGGGCCTGATTGAACTTTGCTATTCCGAGTCAGGACAAAAGTTGAATATTTGTATATAAGTTATATATATAAAAAGATAAATTTAATGTTTTGGGTTTTCTTTGTATGGGCCTCTATTGGGCAATCACCCCTGAAGCAACGTCAACCAACATTATCCAAGAGTGTGTGCCATTCCTCTTGTATCATTAAAAGTGAAAACATACAGTTTGAAAACTGGCTTATGTTTGAACAAAACAAGTCTTTATCATGCATTTTTCCTCTACATTGCAATACAAGAACAATGCTCTTTCTTTATTTCTATGTCTTCTACATAAATCATTGACTGGTGCGGCCTGGGACATGTAGCTTTACGTCTTTCAGCACAGTACGTATGTACACATCACATACATATTTAAAAGCACATTTAAAAGATTCTATTTTAAAAACAGCTGTGAACAAAAGTCAACTGAAGATGTGTTTTCAGCTGTTGGGACCTGGTAGGGGCAGGAATGGTTATTAAGAATGTGTGTGTGTGTGTGTGTGTGTGTGTGTGTGTGTGTGCGATGGCAAGATGGCATGAAGCCGTGGATTCCAGATGTGTATGTGTGTGGATGTATGTGTATGTGTGTGTAGGTTAGTGCGCAAAAAGCT
>JAPMOB010197472.1:0-62901 GCA_029875015.1 Lepomis gibbosus
AATGTATAATTAAAAAGTGCTAAGCAGGTGCTCCTGCAGCACGTGCTCAGTATAGTGACATAGGCTGTAATCCATCACCTTAAATGTGTTTCTTTTGTTTTAGCTCCTGCTTGGAGGTCTGGTTTGTTTATTGATCCATTTGTCTCAGAGCCCAAGGGGAAATGTTCAAATAGTTGAAAAACTGAAATGTATTGTGTTTACAGTGATGTAGAACAATGAAACCAAGGAAATCCTCACCTTCAAGAAGCAAGTGTTTTGCATTTTTGCTTGATAAATAACATAAAACATTAATCAGCCATTAAAATAATCCATTTATCATCTATAGTTATTCTCTTTATCATTGTCTTTTAAACATATTTCTAACTGATGATAAAGTTATTTACAACTTAATCCACTCTATGCTGGAACATTACCAGTAGACAGCTACTTTGGATTCTCTGACCTTCATTTATAAATGTTTTTTATTACAGTCCTTGATAATGTAATTTCAGACAGTCATTAGCGCTGGGACAATATTTACAAATATTTAACGAGTGTTATTGCTGTGTAGACAAGCAATGCCAAGCTGACACGTATATCTTCACCACCTAAAATTAAATGGCCATTCTTTGTACACAGCCATGTATTCACATTATTTAATGTACACACTGTCAACTACTCTGTGAGTACAATAAATTGCCATAAAGACACACACAATCTGTATGGCTGGCTGAGCAGAAGCTGCACAGTAGCATACTTTGACATCGTGAGAGCTCAGACCGACAATAAACGATGTCAACAACTTGTTTCTTCCTCTCTGTAAATTATGCATAAGACCCTTGTTATCATTGTGCCTTCTAGATGAGATGAACATTTGAGAGCTGTGTGATTCCCATCCTATCACACTGCACGTGGATTCGTCTTTACTTTCCGTCCTAGTAAAAGTGGTTCGCGTGACCGCTGCAGAGAGAATATTGATAAAGAAACCTGTCAAGAGCTTTTAAAGTGGGGTGTGTACTTGTGAACAGTGAGCTTGTGTGAGGTGTTAAAGCTGCACAGGTGCGTTACTTACTTGCTCATAGCATTATGTTAATAGCAGTTAATGTACAGGGTCCACTGTAAGTAGCTGTGAGTCAAGCAGGGGAATGGTTGTAGAAGTAGAGAGAGAGAGATTTACTTGTTCACCACTTTAGAATAGGTCAGCTCTGTCATTGTTTGGCTTCTTGGCTTCTGGATTGTTTCACTGATGTATTATTTAAAAAAGTGAGAAAAGTTAGTCTCTCGAGAGGAAATAGGCAATATGTCAGTGTCATTTCTTTTCCTACTGTCTTTTAACAGTGGGGTTTTCAGTCCAGCTATGAGGGCGTTCTTGTTACAGGCACCATCAACCAAACCATGAGTGGAGTACTTAACATGACTTGGAGGAAACGGTCTAAATCTCTGGGGAAAATGAGGCAGCATAAAAATGACATACACTGTCAACAAGAAGCTGTAGAAACACTGAAACTGTTTTTATACTCCCAAATAATTATCATTAAGCAGAGGGAGGGGCGTGAGGCAAAGATACTGTGTGACGTGAAAGAAGCTGATGTTTTGACGGTGATCCAGAAACAAAGGGAAAGTTAGTTATTGTATTTTGGCCGCTAACTAACATGTTCAGCAATTAAGGGACTTTAAAATCGTAACTCTGAACTGGAGTCGTTACTCAGTCAGATCTGAACACATGTGATGTTTTTAGATCCAGTACGACATCCAATATAAAAGCTAGATTACTCCAGCTAATGCAATCATCACCCACAGCTGGTTTATTGACTGACCGCTCAGTATTAGCTCATTGCGGTTGCCTAGGAACACCAGCACAAAAATGCAACAGGTAAAGGCCAAATGTGAATCAAGCATAAGGTTTGGAGTCAGACATACCTCCTATTGAGAGCAGATAGGAACTGATAGCAATCTGTAATTAACACTGCATAATAGCTGCATGTTAATGATCTCTCCAGTCAACAACAAGCAGAGTCTAATAATCCAGACTCTTAAAGGCACTCTGGCTTCTGATGTTGTTTCTCCGCCTCAGTTTCTTCAATGCTTCCATGCGCCTAATTGATTCCTTACAGGATATTTAAAGGGGTTCAAATCGGTGACACCAAGGAATGTTGATTAAATTCCACAGAATTAATGGCCTTCGTCTGCTCAGCCATGTACAGCAACACGGCGAGCATGTGACCGGGGCCAGACTTCCACAGTGACTTAGTTTTCATGTTCCCTCATGTCCCGGCACGTCTCGTGACTGTGGCCGTCACAGACTTAACCTTCTCTCAAGCTGAAGTGAAGTCATTATTTAGCATGAGCTGGCTGTCTGTGTTTAAGGTGTGAGGAGATGTGTTGTCGTGGTGCTAATAGAGGCAGCGATATGAGGGCGTCATGGCTAGGTAGGGAGGGAGGAGGTGAGAGGGAGAAGTGTGAGCAAGACAGCTGCATGCTGATGGCTTGAGGTAACAGAGCAGACTAATTTCATTTTTACCAATCACAAAAGAAGATATGTTTAAGAGATTATGTCAAAAGTCAAAACTTACAGTCTAGTTACCCGGAATTAGTAATTTGGTAATTATGTGTAAATCCCCAATTTTGCACGTAAACCCATTATCTCATGTTGGAGAGCTTTTCCACTGACTAAACATAGGTCATACACACCATTAGCTCTAAATACTGATGAGCTTTTAATAGCATCTTTGCTCAAACTGGCATTACGCCAAGGCCACGTGTTGTCTGCAAATTCGGCCCTGATGATTTCAATCACAGTGTGGTGAAGAGAAATCGTCATTTCCTGAACATCTGTCTGTTTTTAACCAAGTTTGATTATTATTTTAAGTAGAGAAACTGTTTGTGTAAAAAAAAGAGAGCTGGAGTGGTGCGGGAATCAAAAACGTGCTATGAAAGGCTGTGGGATTTCAGGATTAATCATTGCCGAGTGTGAATGAGCTACAGGGGGGCTTTTCATTTTGATTCTCCAAAAAGGAAGAACGGATGAACGGCCTGCCTGAAAGGAGGTTTCGAATGAAAACATAAGGGATCATCTTATCTGGTACATTAGATGCTTAATTTGCTGCTTTACACATGGAGACTGGAAGTACTGCTCCTTGCTTGACTCCTGCTCGTACAGCGTGTCTTCAAAGGTGCAGGTCAGTCTAAGGGGGCGCCACCTTGGCAGTTCAGTGACTTTACACTGCACGACTGCCGCAGGTTCAGTACAGTAGACCATAATGACTGTCTGTTGTTTGGCTTGGCTTTAAGCATTCCTCAGTGTGTTATGGGGTCAGTAAATCCAGCAGCTTCAGAGTCAGCCATGCGCTTCCCTGGAGTTTCCCTAAACAGCAGAAATTTCAGTCTTGTATGTTAACTCTTAATCAGCTCAAGCTGCAGCTGCAACAAACGGGTGCTTACGTGAAGATATTTTAAATTAAATAATCGTGTTTACCAGTGTGAAAGCTGTCAAATGAACTCGTCTTTTTAGGCTGTCTTGGTTGTTTGTAGTCTGAAAGCAAAGCAGGACCGACTACAGGATTTTGTGACAGTAAATGTGATTTAAGTCAAGATATATCCTACTATCGATACTGGAGTTTTGAGGCCCATACTGGTATTGATATTTGAATTTAAAAAATCTGATGACAATATATCGACTGATGGTATTTACATAGCACATATAACATGACAAACAATCACGAAACAGAACCTTTTATATAATTTATACAGTGTGAATATCAACATGTCAGTGCTCAGTGGACAAACGATAATGGTGACACTGTTTCTAAATTACCTCAAACCTAATTTGGCATTTCTGTATTGACGTTTCTTGTCACTCATTAACCATTATATACACATATAGCTTAAGAGACTTTGTTTCTTGTATGTAAAAGATCTAGAATAATTTGTTTTGCCAGCCATAAGGCCGACACAAATAAAGACTCGCCCTCTGAGTTACTGAGGCAGGTGCAAAGCAGGTCAATTTATAATTAATAAAAATAATTTCTGTGGAATGTAAAACTTTGTGATAAGTGTGATAAAGAAGAGCAAACTTGATTGTCATATGTACAGGAAACAGTTGTCACACAGTACAGTGAAGTTCTTATTCTGTAATATTACAGTACAAGACACCTCTCTGTTTGTCCCGTTTCTACTCAAAGGTCCAGTTTCACTCGTCACTAATAATGCTCATAATCAGTTATTTGTGCGTGAGCTCTTTGTGACACCAGAGAAGATAGATGATCAGGCTCAGTAAATGTAGCGTGACGTGCTGTTAGTCGTCTGAGTTTGATTTGGAGTTTTGACTGGAATTTGATCCACTGTGATTGTAGCCTGATGACGCAGAATGACAGGCGCGCAAACTGTCCTATAAAAGAGGTACCTGACAGTCCTAAGAACTTACGTCTACAGGTCAAGTTTTATCTCATCTTATCTTGTTTTAATTACAAGTAACATGAGTCAGTGAGAACATGAACCAGACCAGAACTATAACATAACAAGGTATCATTTCTTCATTGGTCTGAATCAAATGAACCAAACTACAGCAGAGAAAGTGCTGTGCGTAACACTGAAAACAATGTAGGAAAAACTGACTTTGTTCTGTTTTGGTAGTATGTATTATAAGCAGGTCTAGCATAATTGAACTAGCTTTATTTGGAACAACTGATTACTCCTGTAATGATAAGTGAAACTTCAGCTGTTACTGAACTGTATTCAGGCCGTACTCACCCATCAATCCAGGCTGAGCTCCACTGTCAACATTATACCAATACTGCAGTTTGCTTCCCCTAATGCTCTCAAACTGGCCAGTCTATGGGGCATAAAGCCACTGCAGAGGGGGTTTGGATGACAGTGTAACTGTGGCGGGGACTTATTTCATCATTTAAATTCTGCTTGCTCACCTTGCTTTTCCTTTCAGTTTCCCCACACACACCTACACCTCTGGTCTCTGACTGCGAACACACCGGCTTGCCCCGCTTCTTTCTGTCTCCCTCTTTTGGATGTGTTGACTTTCTCCATCAGCAGTATGTTTTATAAAGTCGCCGAAAAGACACAGAACCCACCCACGATTCTGTTTTTACAGCAGCAGGTGCGAAGCATGTGGAGGATAGGCTACGTCATCATGACGTAGCCAGTCAAAACTATAGAAACCAACGTGTTATCCAAAGACATCTGCACTGGTGTGTTCACTGTTTTTTTTATTGGTCTGTGCTTGTAAAATATCCACTGCATCTGCATCTTGTATATAACATACCAGATAGCATCTCTCTCTGTGTATCTCTGTAAAATGCTAAAATGTGTTGCCAAATATACTTTGCTGGCCGTTAATATATCTGGGCGACCCGTCCAAGTAAAATCTGAATGTGGGAAACAATGAACTAACTTCAATGAACATGATTTATGTAGAGAAATAAAAAACAAGAGTTTGCTGATGCTATCGGACTGACAGCCTTTATTTGCTGCTCTCCCAGTAGTGTTAATAATTGATAAGAATTTATGTGTTGTCGGGGGGGCATGAACATTTTTTACCTTCTGAAAGGGGACTTGAGTAAGAACCACCGACCTTAAGTATGGTGGCTTGTCTGCGTATTGGAGGATAGAAGGATTTAATATGCGTCATGTTGCATCCTTAGCACTATAACAGTTGCATATGCATTCATAACAGTGTTAATGAACATGATAATATTGAGAATAATGATAAAAAACTACATACTGCTATAATCTGGGCGCCAAAGTGTTTATAAGTATTTATATGTAATTGTTTCAGCTGTTGATAATCGAATCTCACCAAGTGGCAACGCTGACATTGGGCATGAGGTGAAAGGTGCAGCCGAGCAGCAGTGATTTGTTTGCGCCGGCTGACAGCAGGTGTCTCGTGGCTCCACTGCAACTTTGCTCCAGCTCTGTGCTCGGAGATGAAAGTATTTTCTTGGGCTGTTTACACAAGGTTGTTTGTTTATACTCCTTGTTTAGGCCGCTGGATGTTTATTCTGTTCCTCTATGCTCAGGTTGTTACACTTGTTATATCTTGTATGTATTATTTTTTTCATAGTTTTATTTTTTAAAAGACACTTTTTATCCTGAATGTTTTACTGGGGCTTTTGAGTCTTGTAGTTTTTATATCTCCTGCACATCAAAATGGAAACGCCCAGGTGCTATGTTACCTTAAGGAATTTGGGATAGGACTGGCACTGGCATGATTCATGTTTTCACAAAGTGAATGAAATGGCCTTGAGAGATCATACCCTTCATGCCTGATTGCCCTAATCTTTTTGCTCTTCCTCCTCTCCCGCTCCTTGCTGCCAGTGTTTGCCAGTACAAACAGACAAGCCGGCAGCTCGGCAGGGGTCTTGGATTACTGTGAAGAACCTGCCAGGACTCCCTGCCTCTCTCCCTACCAGAGTGGGGGATTCCTGTTTCAGCTTCAGACTCTCCCTGCAAACTTGAAGTAGTTCCACTTACCAATTTTCTCATGGCACGGCAAAGACAGAAACCACATGTGAGAGCGCCCGCGTATCCTGTTTCACTTCAATATAGACCTCAGAGCCAGGCCTCTCTCTGGGCTGTGATGTGCATGTGAAGGGACTGTACTGTACACTTGGCCCAGAGTGAAGTGTCTGAGACGGTCAGAGATGTTGTGTGGAGACACAGAGTTTTGCATTTTGTGAGGAAACACACTGAAGCAGGAAATAATCAATCAGCTTTGAACCTAGCTGCTTTCTTTACTCGTGGGTGCCCTCTGACTGAACCTGGAGCACGCACTCATTTAACCCCTTTAATCCCTCACTTAGCCGCGTGCCCTTGCTTTTAAGAGGATTAAAACAGGTGATGGAAATGCCTCTGTGATTGTGTCCAGCTTGCGTAGCAGTCATTATTCAATCGATAAATACCTGCAGTAAGGCATTACCAATGTCTGGCCACTTCCACCCTGGCATAGATAAGACCCCTCAAATGTTAAGAATTTCAGATTTTGTTTTATAATAATATATGTTTTTTTAAATAAAGCTGCAGAATCAGAGTATACAATTTATTTTATTTTATATTTATTTTATTTGTTGGAAAATTTTAGGGAATTCGCTTTCTTTCTGAGAGTTAGAGATTACACTCTTGTATCTGTACGCAAACCAGTGGCGGCTGGCCAATAGTGGGAACTAGGGTGCCACCCACTACTCCCCACATACCACACCAGGACTATTCACTTAAAATCCAAAGACGTCCAGTTAGAGAAAACTTCCTGAAGCAAAGGTCTGGACTAAGTTGCATTTTCTTTCATTGTGTTTTATCCAACAACTGTCAACAATATGGAGGGATGATAAATAAGTAGTCTAATAATAAATTCAGAATTTAAATAAACTAATGGCTGCATTAAAAACGTTTTTTAATGTGCATCTTAATAAAGTGCTTAATTTCAGAAAAAATTAAATTAAATGTGGAGCATGAAGTGGTTGGAGTTTAGTCTCAACCAATTTTATAATGAACACTCAACACAGCTGTAATACCTCCTCTTCTCTTTCATTCCCTCTCACATACCACTTCCCTTCTTCCTCTTGTTCAGTGAGAAAAGTGAGCTCTAGCTTGTCCTGCCAGATGGGATTAGAGAGAGATTCTGGTTTTGAACTGGGAGGAATGTACATGTAAGAATCTGTATGTTCTTGGTTAAAAGACATGTGAAGTATTTTTTTCTCTTTCGTCTCCTCTCTCCCTGTGTGTATCTCACTCACGGACTCGACTTGTATTGTTTATCGGAATGCACAGATCTGATTGGCTGAGCAGAATCGCAAGAGACAGTTGGAACGTATGCACTTGGTCTTTGAGTTTACTGGGCCGCTAAACTAGTACAGTAAATGCCAGAAAAGCTGCACAGGTTAAAATAGATACGCCCCGTTATGGGGCACTTATAAATCGGCTGTAGGTCCGGAGAGGACGGCGGCTGGATTCGGATCCGGACCGCGGGTTGCCAATTAGTGATCTCTGTACTACACCTTCATGTAATAAAACTTACTTTAAAAAAAAGAATGTTTCTTATCATATAATTACGGCCGGGGGTGCAAGAAACTTTGCCCATTGACTCCATGGATGTTTGATTCACATTATAAATCGTACATGCGCAGTTCTCTTCTCTTCAAAACAAGACATCTGAGCTAGCACCTGTTCCCCAACAGCAATTATCTGAATACTTGTGATTTACACACCACCAGCCACTGGTTGGCAGCAGAGAGTTTGTGGCTCATGGTGCATCTGCCATAATCTGTAATGTAGCTAGAATGGAGACAGAAAATTCAGTTAAACCACCAAATATAATCCCTTTTGAAAGACAAATATTGAAAGTGAAAGAGCCTGAAGTCATAAATCTACAACAATCTGAAGGCTTTCTTAAAAACCTTCTGCCAGAGAGCCTTTAGGGAGTCAGGTGATGTAGTAGAAAGAGCGACCAAGTCCACAGAGGGAGCTGGTCTGGTTGGTGAACGGTTCAGACACAGGACTTTGATCCAGAAGACTGCTGTTCGTGTCCTGTGTGAAACAAAAATTCCACTTTAATTTATTATTTTAACCCGCACTATGATCTTTTCGTGAACATAACCAAAAGCTTTCTGACACGTGGTTTACATTAAAAAACTCTGTTTAGACAACCACTTGGTTGGGCTTTGTTTAAATTCACTGATGTGGTACCTTAGTACATGTATGCTCCATTTTTGTTACAGTCCCCCCTGGGGGGAAATTTACCAGTCGCTACTGATGTATTAACTATGAAGCTACTGCTAGCAGCCAGCTGACTGGAAACAGCTGGGCTGACTCTGTCCAAAAGTTACAGCATTAACCTGTTGTTGCAACAGGTTGCGCAACACCAGAATAATGCATATGTAAATATCTGCAACGTTGTTCTTTCTATAAAAATAGTTATAATATTTAGATTTAATCCATACAAAATGACAAGAGTAAACACAACAAATACAGTTTTCCTCCTGTAAGGACAGTGTTTCCTGGAGTTTTGGTTAAGTTGTGATTTGGCAATTAGGTAAAGGGAAACACAAATTGACAGAGAAACAGACTTTGTCACAACACAAGAATGTTTCTTGGTTGGGACCAGCTTGCGAAGCAACCAACAGAGACTTCAAGAAGTTACTGTTTGTTATTTTTACACTTTGTTTTTATACAGATTAAACACATGATACATTACATGTTATTTCGTGAGGTGCTAGTTTGTAGATTCTGTTGGCATTGGACAAAGTCAGGCTAGCTGTTTTCCTTGTTTACAGTCTTTATACTAAGCTAAGCTAACTGACTGCTCATTGTCATTATCAGCGAGGACCAACTGCTTTAAATTAAGGGATGGATTAATTTTCATATCCAAATTACCAAAATAAATAAAAGTAAAAGAAAGTCATCTGTTGGAGGCATATTTTCATCAGTGAGGATTAAAAAGTTGCTCCTGTTGACAAAAGCTTTTGAAAAACCCACTTGAAGTATTCAATGGGATCAGTAAGCAGCTGGTTGGCAGTGAGACTACGAAGAACCAGTTGAGGTAGGATTTGTCACCATGTGAGGATGATTCAGACATTTAAAAATGATTTGCAGAATGAGTATATCCAAATATGCAGTTGTGCAACCTTCAAAGCATTTGCAGGAGTCTGTGACAGTCACGCAGGCACACAAACGCACAAGAGAGTCACTTACAGATGTGCCGACACCACACTCCTCAGAACTGGGTCATACTACATGTTTTGTGCCACGGTGTATTTTTGGACCCCATGATGTGTGTTTCCCCCCCAAGTGGCAGATAAGGATTTCAGGTTTTTTTCACTAAATTTGGCTAAGTGATTCTTTTTCCTGGAGTTGTGAATGCAGAAAAGCAGGGATGTCTTGTGAGGGAGACAGTTGTCTGCGTCTCTCTCACCTTTAAGGCGACTGAAGCCATAAATCAGTCATAAATCTTTGTGTTTGTGCTCCAAGCCTGGTCTGAGAATTTCAGTGCAGGTTTCGATCGGGAGGCGTCTTGCAGCTTCAGACTAGTATGTTAGGACATATTGGACGGTATGAAAAAGGAGAGTGTTTATAGCGCCCTGGATGATGGATGCAGATATTAAAAAATATAAATGTTTTCATACCCTTAAACTACTGCTGCTTGATAACGTTAATCCCAAACACGGTGTCACTTAACCTCTTTATGTTAGTTGAGAGAGCCATCTGGTGAATATCCGCTCAGATTTAATATCAGTTCTTTTTGTCTCCACTCCATAGAGTTCCTGGGTGTTTAATGCCAAGTGTAGGCTGGCTCAGAGAGCACATGTACAGGGAAGTGTTATCTGAGAAAAAAATGGTTAAATCTTT
Organism: Lepomis gibbosus; assembly: GCA_029875015.1. NCBI lineage: Eukaryota > Metazoa > Chordata > Actinopteri > Centrarchiformes > Centrarchidae > Lepomis > Lepomis gibbosus. The sequence continues at coordinate 10,330 of JAPMOB010197472.1, forward strand.
TTGAGTTTAGTTTTAACATTTTTTATGTCACCCAGAGCGGTTTGAGAAGCTATGTGTGTGTGTGTGTGCAGCTACTCAAATGTGTGCATTTAACCTGACTCATTTGATCCAAATGCATCTCATTCAAACACCTCAGCTCTTGCCTTTTACTTTATGTGATCTTCGCTCTTTTCCTCTGACCACACTAAATCAAGTGCACTCAATAAATGTCCTCTGATCATCCACCATTTCCCCTTAATGCAGTCTTTAAACCCTCCACCTGCTCAGGGACTGTACATGGAATTAGTCTGTGGGCTTTTGTCTTTGGTATTGCAAACTATTTGATGCTTGATTGGGCTTCAGCATCTGCGCATGGTGCCATCAGCGTTTTTACTGGAACCTGATCCCCTTGAGGAAAAGAATGCAGCTTGATTTTACTGGAAATGACTTAATTTAGCTCCAATCACCCAGTGCCATTCCCCTGTGACGACCACTAATAGTAATTAATGCAATCACAGCGTCATTAAGCGCTTTTATCCTGATGAAGAAACTTGAAAAGTAAAATTCATGTAAAGTAAATAATGTTGCAAGCATCTGGTGCTCATCCACAGAGGTCTGTTTTGTCCTTGTCCTGTATGTTAATGAGTGGTGTTCATATTTACAGCTGTTCTTCATTCATTAGTTACTTCCTGAGCCAACAGTGACTTTGTACAGTTTCTTAGATTATCAACCATGGATATATTTTCCTTGGGCGTGGGGGAGGCATGTCTCCTTCACTTTTAAAAATCCTGTTTTACTTCCCCTCATTTTTAAAGTTTCAGTTTCATTTCCCCGCTAAACTCTCTCTGAAGAGCGACCTCTCACTGTCCGGCTGTTGAAAGACGAGCTGAGTTGATGAAATGTTTAAATACTCCTTGGGAGTTGTGAAATGTGAATATTTGCTGGGTTTTTTTGCAACATCACTATTTTTCGACATTTCATAAACCAAAAAAATTATAGATCCTGTTTTTGTTTTTGGTCCATTCATTTCACTGTATGTTTACTGTGCATGTGACAAATAAAAAATAACCTTGTGGTCAGGGATGTAAATATAACCTTTTCTCTTTATACTTTATTAAGCATAAAGGGAAATAGCCTTGACTAAGTTGAAGGTGCTGCTCGTAGCAGTGAGTTGCAGTAGCTTGTGTTTCTAATCAAACTAAACATCGTTATCCAAGTGCATTTATATTCCAAAAACTTAAGCTACATTTCTAATTCTTTTTGTTAGACTACTGATAGGCACAAAGCCCAGTTTCATTAGTCTGTAATCTGCTAGCTGAATACAAAGGGATGTAAATAAACAGAATTCACATATGTTTTCTGTTCTTTTTTTTGTGTAGTTAAAGAACCCCAGGCTCTCGTTCTAAAACCAAACTCACACATTTGTTACCGTCACATTATTTCATCAATTAATCGATCAGTTTTTTGGTCTATAAAATGTCAGAAAATGATGAAAATAATGTTGTTCAGTGTTTCCCAAAGCCCAAGATGATGTCCTCATATGTTTGTTTTGTACACAACCCAAAGATATTCAGTTCACTTCATAGAGGAGCAAAGAAACCAGAAGATATTCACATTTAAGAAGCTGGAATCAATTATTTGATTAATTGTTGCCGCTCTATGTCACAACGCTTCTTTTTAAAGCATCCTGTTAGTAATGGTATGACATTGAGAAAGAATTATTATCTCTTTCTGACACTGTAACCAACCAGCATTGTTTTTTCTTTTAACTTCATAAATGACTGAAACTATAAGTCAGTGAATCAAGATTAAAATTCTGCTGTTTGACGTGTCAGAAAAAAAGGATAATAATCTGTGTTATCAACAGCAAATGTTAAGAAAGCTAGAAAATGTTATTTTAAATAATACATCCTGGGGTTAAATAGAGATGTTGGTATAGACAATACGTAACGCTTCACTGAGTTTCATTATTTTCAAATGAACCATGTCCTCCTAGCCACGAGCAATTCATTTTTCCAGTATCATTACCATCCTCTGAGCATTGCTGCTGTGACAGTTTGGCTCTGGAGCGTAGTAATGAAAATGTAACATGCATTACACAGATACAATCAGCTGATTTATTGAAAGTACTGACATGCAGGTAAAATGAGGACACATTGTTTGGAGCAGTTCTGTGAATTTCCTGGTATGTTAGTTTGCAATCACAGCTCCTTGAGACGCCTCCATCTGCTTGAACTTCTCCAGTGAAAAAGAAGCTTTTATCTTCACCACGCTCTCGCTGCTCTTAAAGCTAGATGGTGTCGAGCTTAAATTGTTTGCTGTGCGTCAAAGACTTTAAACTGCCTCTGAACAACAGTTGTCGGCCGTATGGGAATAAGAGCAAAATGTTGTTTCATGGTAGTGGCGCTTCTTTAATCTGGAGCGCTCAGCTGGAATGTAACCTCCAGAGAGCTGCCTGTAATGTAGAGCAGGTTTGGAGCTGGGAGATACTGATAGTAATACAGCTGCAGATAAACACAGGCACGTCTGAGTGTTCATGCATGAGGGGCACGAACAAATGCTGGCTCGTCCTGTCTCTAACAGTCAGATGTGGGCAGGTTTCCCAGACATTTCACATTTTGAATTCAAATTTCCCGTCTGTCTTCCCCCTTGCTCCACTCCAGGTTGATGTTTCCTCACCGGGCGCCCCCAGGGTCGCTTTCAAGACTGACTGCCGACAGCTCGCCACCTCTGTCAGCCTCTTGAGCGAGCCAATTGATCGCCTCTAGCTCAACAACACCCCCACAACGTCTGCCAGCGGTCCAGCCGAGCAGCCTCAGTGTTGCCCCAAGCCCGGCTGCCTGGGTAGGACTGCATCACCATGGACACAGAGTCCACGTACTCTGGCTATTCCTACTACTCTGGACGCTCCCGGGGATCCCACAGGCATGGGTAAAACTAAGTCATGCTTTCTCAATAATTCTGTTTCCTTTCTGTCTCTGCTTTTACCTGAAGTGTTGGAGTGTTTAGTGGTTCTCTTTATGGGAAACACCTGCCCTGTCAAAATGTCCTTTACAAGTCACCATTTCCCAACCAGGGCCGGGGCTGCTGTTCAGTAGCTGAACCTTGACCTCCCTGAAGCCCAAATACGTATCTGTTGTAACAGTCACTCAGTTGCTTTGACAAATAACACATTTTGAGTATTGAATAATAAGTCGTTTCATTAATTAAGCAAAAACTGTTAACATTTCCTGCTAGAAATCTTTGGGTTTTGGACTGTTGATTGAACAAAGCGAGCAGTTTGAAGGAGTCACCTTGGCTTCTGGGTATTTGTGATGGGCATTTTTACTATTTTCTCACACAAAGGGTTTTTACAGTTTGCTTCACACAACAGTGACTTCATTGTTTCTCGGGTTACTAATTATAAATGTACTATACAATTATCCACATGACATTTGGTCAGTAAATTTAATAAAAAAAGTGGGGGGGGAAATGGCAACGAAGAACCTAGATAATCCCGCTCTGTCACTCAGACTCCCTCTTCTTTAACTCATATTTTTATGATACTGCAAAATAAAACAAAGATTGTCTCCAGATATTAAGCTGCACATTATGCTATAAGTTTTTCTTTGTATTCTGTTATATTATAGCATATTGAATCTTAATCTTAATCTGAAATATAAAGTATTTATTAAATCTCCAGCCGCGTGTCAATGGTTGGGATGGTAGTTTTCTTTCAATATGTTAGAGTTCATTTCTTTGCTTTATAGGGAACAAAGGCTCTAAGGTTCGCTGTAGAAGTGAGAAAGATAAGTAAAGGATCTAGTTGTAGATTCAAGGTAATGGAGCGGCTGGTTCAAATTCTTTAAACCATAATCTAATAATTAAGGAACTCTCCTGCATAGTCTGACTGCCAATTACATTTATTTCATCCTTGTCATTTTTGAACACGTGGGAAAACTACAATATGAGCCAAAGTCGTGTTTGACGACTGGCTTCTGTCACACAAGGGAGAAACCTTTTATAGATTTTGTGTAGGTTTGAATTGAACAGTGTCTTGTGTTGTTTGAGGTCGTGTGTATGTGTTGAAGCCCTTCCTCCCGTAAGTCATGACAATTATTTTAAAATTTTCTGACATTTTAAAAACTAACTCCCTGGATTTCTACTTTCTCAGCTGTCCTTTCCCCACACGCCCACCCTCTGTCCCTCTGTCCACCTCCATGTTCCCACCCCTCGTGTGTCTCTATCGTCCTCTCGGGCCGGGCATGTGTGGAGCCTCCAGCTTGTGTAGGCGCATTAGTCTGTCAGCAGTGAAATGGCTGTGCTTGACAGGCCTCAGGAAGGCAGCAGGAGACAGGTGCTGAAGAGGCCTGACTGACTGATGGCTCAGCGGATACGTTGAGAGCCTGAGAGGAGATGAGAGGAGGACATCGGAGAGGAGGCTCCAGTTCCACAACAGCCCCTCCCTTGACACTGACGCCCCCCCCTCTCCTGCTTGTCCACCATATATCTCTTTCAGTACTCTCGCTGCCACCTGTTGCCGTTTAAAGGACATTGTGTCTCCTGTCGTCGGCCACTTTCTGCCACTGTCTCGTTCCTCTTCACTTTTTATCCGTCTCGCTCTTGTCCTCTTTATCTCTTTCCTCTCCTTTTCCTCATCACACCCTCGCTCCCACCATTTTGCTCCCATGTGTCCGTCGTGATATGAATGCAGCAGCTGCCCCTTTCTCGTTCGTTCTTGACCTCTCCTGTGTATCCCCTTCACCTCCCTCCCCCCCTCTTAAATGGATTCCTGGCTACTCTCTGAGGACGGGTAAGCGCAGGCGTATCACTTGTTCCCTGCTCGCTCGCATTCCCCCGGGCAGGAATGTGCCCTTGTAGCTCAAAGTTAGGCAGGGCCAAAGTGGTCTGACTTCGTTAAGACAGGGGAGGGGAGAGGTTGGTGGTTTGGAAGTGGGTAGTGGTTGGAGCTCCTATCTCCTTCTTCTTACTGTTTCTGCAGCCGTTCAAGTGAGTGACAGCAAATTGGAAAGGAACATATGGGCATCCCTGCCAAGCGCCTTTCCCGCTCCTCCGCTCCTACCGTGGCGGTGCCAGCGCCACCGGCTGGCCTCTAATTTGATATTCAAAAAAACAGAAACTGTTGCCTTTGAAACCCCTCGCTATCGTTGTCTGAAGGTAATCTTTTTACGCCGAGGGGTGCCACGCGTGAGGCAGTTCTGGATCACTGTTGTCTAATCACACTGATGCTGGGAACAGATGCAGGCACGTGGGAGTGTGTACGCTACTTGTGTGCGCGCACCCACACTAGTAATCGCACACAGTAACATCATCATGTGTATTTGTATGCATGCGTCAGTCTTAAATATAATTTTTCAGAATATAATAGAAAGATGGGATTGGCTTAGATTTTCATTGACAGACGGTGCAAAGTTATTGGAGTTGATTCCTCTTGTAGCTGGCTTCTTGCCCCCCCTCCTGCGTCAAACAATCCTTAACTGGTGTCCAAGATACTTCCACAAAAAGTTCCCCTGGCTCTTCAGTGATGGCAGAGAAGCATCTCTAACCCATGGACTTCCTGCCAAAAGCTAAGACAAAACATGCTGATGACAATGATTTATTTTATTTTATTTGCATGTAGTCATCCTTTTTATTTCCCTTCTGACCATGTTCACTTGCACTTACAGCAGAACACTAGCACCCAAGAGAGTAATCCTTTCAATAACTGTGGGCATTACAGTGATGCCATTACATTTTTATATTTAACCAGAATCCAGAGCTGCACGGTTAACTGGAAGGGAAGCGCGTTAATGTGATTTTTTACTCTGTGGTTGTTATATTTTATTACCACATGACTTTTTGGAAGAAGCAAGAGGCTGCCATGTTTTTACCGCAATACATTCTTAAAATTATTATTTCTGGGTAAATTTTGAAATCAGACCACTAATTGTGATTTTTCCTAACTGCAAAAATGATTATACTTTAATTAAAAAAGATGTGTTATGTCAGTGGTTTGCATCTAATTGTGTACCAGCCTCATCCTCATGGTAGAGATTTTCAACACTAAGCACTTTTAGGAGCCTGGTACTGGAGTTTGGTGTCGAGCCACATGTTCCCCAAAGCTTGGCTCCTTCACTCTGTCAATTTTGAGTATTTAAATGATTATAAAATTGCAAATATCATATTAGGAGCTGCTCATGTGGAAAATTGGGTCTTTTGATTGATGTTACTCCAATTATACGGCAGCACGCAGCATTCAAATGGGACCGAGTGAGTCGTTTAAAGTAATTCATTCAGTTATAATACAAATTGGAGGGTTCTGGATGATACTCCTCTTAAAGGAGACGTTTTATACACATTTTATATAGATTTGTTGGTTGAACATAAATTTTTATTTGTATTTTTACTGGCTTCATCAGTATGAATACTTTTAATCATAAAATTTGATGATGTATAGAAGAGTAGTAACGTCTAGTCGTGGTTTCAATCCAGAGGACCAATCATGGCTCCTGAAAATGTAAAGAAAAATACACTCTGATGATACTGATGATCAAGAAGCTTTGGAAACCCCCTCCCTGCACACTTTTACAACTACGTTACAAATAGGGGCCTGTGTTTGACAATTTCTGCCCTTTCTGAAAGCAATGATCTGGTTTTCGTTCCCAATTCACGCAGAGATAGGCCAGCTGGGCCGTGGTGCCTTTAGAACAGCTGATTTCCAACTTTCAGACAATGCATCGTACAAACCACTTCTTTTCAAGCATATCCTGACCCTTATTTGTCACTGGAATGTGTCACCTTACTTTAGTGTTATCCTCGAGGACTGCTTATCACCCCAGTGCCCCTCCATCTCAACCTGGGTCAACACCAGAGTGCACGTGCTGCAGCGGTGACTATATGTGGAGAGCTTATCAGTCACTTCAAAGTAACATTTATCACAACCAAGAAGGGTTAATAGATATTTTATCCGAGCATGAAAATGCTCGATTCAAATCTCACCCTCCCCTCTCTCATTTGCTTTATAACGTGTTTATGGGTTGGGGTTGACCCAGCTGAGTGTGTGGTTGGTCAGTTTTTATTTGGCTTCATGACTCTACCCATTTGGCTGAGGCCGAGCCGTCCACCAGTGCCTTGGCCCAGATGGCTGCATTGACACAAAGCTCTGTGTCACACAGGTGTGTAGGTTGCCCTGCCAGCCACAGAGAGAACAAATTGGTCCACAGACAGTCTGCCGTGCCACGCTCGTTGGCTCTGCTTCTTCAATAGTCGTCCCGCCATCGCTGTCCCTTTGTGTGAGATGGAGAATGCGATCATAGCCGCACTCATCCTCAGGTGTTAGAGGGAAACGGGTGCTTCCACAGCCTAATTGGCAGGACTCTGCCCAAACTCGCCAGGCATCTCTGTCCCCACAGGACCCCTCCGCCCTCCCCTCCCATCCTCGCTGTTCCGAAAAGCCATACCCGTTTCAAGGATCCACGCTGGAAGTCAAATTCCATTAATCAAATCATAGCACAGTACGCTGTTGGAATACCAACGAGGCGGCTGCATGCTAATGAGGCAGTAAGAGGATGTGGGAAGTGGGGGGGGGGAGTAAGGTTTCCACACACACTGCAATCACCCCAGAAGCTTGCTGGAGGGGGAATGGGAAAACGGGCTGGGGGAGGGGAGGGGCTGGTAGACAGAGGCTGATCTGTTCAAACCACTCCCTGGCTGCCCACAGGTCTGCTCCCTGCCTCTGTATTTCCTGTCTGTGTGCATCCACAATTGCACATTTCAAAATGCCTGTTGTTCACCGTTATAATATTTTGTGTCTAACTCACGTCATCTTTTTTTTTTGTTACACATTTGTAGTCTGACCAGCTTTGTGAGAGCCACGTACCTTTTTGTTCTTGACTCTCACAAGGAATCACGCGTAGCTGGGATACACAAACAGACGTAACACATGCTGTGTGTACAGACACACATTCACATGTTGTTTGTTCTCAGCCAGTGGTTCCCACCCTTTTTAAAATGAAGTGCTTGTGACTCCGCATTACAGGTTATCAACTTAATGTGGATGTGGGTTATGTGCTGTTATTTGTTCCCTCTCAAATAGATTGGAAGCATTTTTAGAGTAGAGCGCCCGAACAGTATCAGTCATAACAAAACATAATTTCTCTCATTCTTATGGCTTATGGCTTATATATAATGGTCTTTCCTTTAATCATTTTGTGACCCCCTTGACTGGTCCTGTCCTCCAGGTTGGGAATCACTGCTCTGTGCCATAATGAACTGGGTGTCAGTGACACCATTCCCCCCAAATAATTTTAGATTAACTTACTGCTAATGCGAACCGAAGATTTCCTACTGCTGCAGCTTCACAAAATCGTATAATAACAGCACACAGTTTAAACCGCTCCTCACATCTTTGCTCTGGTGTATGTTGGTTTTAGAAATGCCTAAAAAAACAAACCATTTGTTGCTGAAGTACCAATTTTTGTCACATTAGCCTAAATCCACCAAACGTCTGATAGACTCTTAAATGCAACACAAATGTAGGGTGAGGTTGTTTTTTTTCAAGACACCTTCTGCTTCACTCTGCTCTTTACTTACCGTAGCTGTTACCTTTCCCTTTGTTTTTCCTCAGAGCTTCTTATTATTCTGCTGGTGACTGAAGTAGAATCACTGCTTTGTGAGCCCTGCTGCTCCTCCCAGTCTCTCCTCCCTGTTCCCTCTCCTACAGCACTCCTCCCCAATTAATAATCATAATCAGTGACATCCTTTGACTGATGATCACTCCCACTGGAATAACAGTCACTGCAGTGAGGATGAGAGCCATGATAATATTTAAAGTAATAATGATAGCTGTAATGTATTTGAAGGCTTACATAAAGCTCCTAATCTCCTGGATTTATTAGATAAGAATATGTCAGTCACTCTGTCAGTGAAAGACGTTGCTGCAGGCTCCTGAAAATGAGCTTTCTCCAACTGTGTGCAGATTTGAAACATCAGCTGCTGTTGTGATATTTTGTAGGAAATCATGTCCAAATTCAATAGGAAGTACAAGAAAAAAAGGCGGAAAGCAGAGTGGTTAACACCCTTTAATCAAAACACTTGGACCCATTGCAAAAGTATTACACACAACATTTCCACTGCTGTCAATCATACTGATTCAGGCAGGATATCCTGAACATTATGGTTATAAACTGTCATTGTGTGAGAGAGTAGTTCTTAAGGCGCACTAGAGTTTTTGCTCAGTATAAGGCTATCATCTTGGGTTTCAGATCTCATTTAGCTGTGTCACACTTTCATTATCTAAACTTTCTGTTGTCAGTTTTTGGCCAATGATATCTCCAAAAATGTTATTACAAGTAAACATTTCATCGTTTGATATTAAACTTTTCTTTATGGTTAGAACAAACAGTTGATGCCAAACAGTGGATCACAAATCTGAGGCAGAACATTCAAAACAACTATGATAAAATCTTTTTTCAACAAATATGCATGAGTAAAATTAATGGAAATCTTTTTTTCAGTCTCTTCAAAAAAAAAGTTCATAGAAAAATTAATGCTAATTCATTCGTGATTCAAATTAATTAAATCAAATATTTATTGAACATTTGTTAAATTGTTAGAGGAAAATTATATTGCGATAATCATCATTATTGTTTTATTGCCCAGCCCTAAGCGACACTAACCAATATTATAATGGAAGAAATGAGTCTGTATAATGTTAAATGTGTTGCTTGTGCATTTTAGTGTCTTTCACTGTTACTCTTTTGGTTCAATTGCACTGATTTCATCAGCATAGTTTCCAGGTAGTTAGTAACTAGCCTGTGAAGCAAGCTCACTGAAGAGCCTAACATTTCTCTCAGTTGTTTGTGGAGACCAGACCAGAGCTAAAAGTAGAGTGAATATTGGACGTACATCTGTCAGGTGGCCAGAGACACAGCTCCAAATGAATACTAATGTTGCTCTGTATTTCATGGATGTGTAAATAAAAAATTCAGTTAATGCAGCTTTAAACAGTGTCTTAATAGAGAAAGCGCTGTGGAAATTCGATTAGTTATACTTCTGTTCTAATGTTGCTTATACAAAAGAAGTAATTACAATAAAACATCATGCGTAGAGACTGCAGGAAACTCAATTAGCATTAAGCAAGACAACAGCAGCAAGAAATGTCCTTTGTTGTCTTCCAATGTGCAGCTGAAAAATAACTGTATGACGTCTCTTTCATTCAATTGATGTCCAGTAATGTCTTTACAGCATCTTCAGCATGTGATATCTATATGAAATCTGACAGCCTTGGCTCGGAGTCTCTCTCATTCAGTCCGAGCGCCCTCCAACAGCTCTCAAACACAAAACCTGGGAAATACAAATGCTCTCATACAATTTAAGGTTAAGAGGTATTTTGCATTTGCAGCATTAGACTTCAAAACTGTGTTATTTATATCCAGGTTTGCAGCATTTTTATGTGTACATTCTGATACTGTATGTACTGTGTCCAATATGTCAGAGAGGGAAGGTGACAGATGAGGGATTAACTGGGTCTGTTGAGCTTTTCTGTGGTAATGGAGCTGCGGAGTGGGCACAGTGTTATGTGGCGATGGTGATGCTAGGCAGAGGATGTGGATACCCGCCGTTTACGCTCTATACTGGATTAGGGCTGTTAAGTGCAGGAGGTCAGTCTGGCTAATGGAGCTCATATGTTAGGAACAGAGGGCCTTGTAGAGAGGGATGCAGTAATGGGGGGGTTGAGTGAGGAAGGATGTAGAGGGAGGGGTTTATGTGCAGCAGAGTTCATACAGGCTTTTTACTCGTTCTGTCATCGGAAATTAGACGGAGACTGAAACAAAGCGTAGTTTAATTTCTCCGCCTTCACACAGAGCTGCTCTCGTCTTATCTGACTCAAACAGCAGCCGGCTGCTTTCACATTGTCCCTGCTCTCTTTGTATGTACAGTTTGTTCATATATGTATGTCTCCTTCAGCATACTTGTATCTGTGACTTGTTTTCACTAAACTTTAGTTTTCCAAAGTCTTTTGTAAAATAGGTCAAATCAAAAAGCAAGGAAAAAGTCAAATGCCAGGTTCTTAACGGGTTCTTTTTGGAAGGGAAACAGGAAACAAGGTGCACAGTCTACTGAAAAACAAAAATGCACTATTAAAGGGTTACTTTCATGGAGTTTAGAGACTCAAAACAGACAGATTAAAACAAGTTAAAACAAGACTTTTGTTTCTAGTATGGCTCAAGTGGCAGACGCTTTGGATCCTACATTTTCCATAATGCAAAACACTTGCATCTGTCATCAGACTCTTAATAACCCTGATGATCCAGTGTTATTTATTAACTTTTGAAAGCTCCTTCAGAGTCACAGAAGACATAATGTTTTCTCTAGAGCTGAGACGATGAGTCGATCTACAGAAAACGAATCTGCATCAAAGTTAATATTTAATTAATGATTTAAATAAAAATATCTTATTTCAGCTACTTAAATGTGTGCTTTTTCTCCTGTTTGTTTTAGTTTTCTACTATGGTAAACCAAATTTGAGTTTTGCTGTTATATAGACTAAACGACTAATTAATAAATCAAAAAGATAAATAGCCGATTAATTAATTAGTTGGCGCCCTAGTTATCGCAGTACTCCTTGTGGCAACATCCGTACTACACTAACCATGATCCTTTCTTTGCTTTACAGGGAGAGAAGCCGGGACCGCCACAAGTCCCGCAGTAAAGACAGCCGCTCAGAAAAGTCAGTAACAATTAACACGCCGCCTGCTGAACCTCTGCTGGGCGACTCGGCTGTTCGCGGTGAGCAGATCCAGGTAGGGATGAACACAGCAGGATCATGTTACCACACCACTCCCGGAAGCCTCTTCTCACAAGGTTTCACATAAAGTATCACCACACAATTTCCATACATTCGCCTTTTTAAGCTGCTTGTTTTCCCAAGTTGCTTTATGGATGCCTCTAATACATGAGAGGATGACTCTGCTAGTTTAATTTGTATGGGATTTAGAGCGCAGGAGATTTGTCAGTCACTAGTCAAAATGAGTTGGAACGATGATTATGTTTATCTGCCTGTGCTGAGACAGGCCATCTGGTATTTGAGGGCAAAAGCCAGAAGGGCCAGTCCACTTTTGGCGAGGTCTGGGCTGTCACTTTCAGGAACTCCGTCACTGACAAATATCCGCAGCGGGATATGGATACAGCAGGCTGCTTTTCTGGCCATTACAACTTTGTTTTATCCCTTTTTGGTAGATGCAAACACTGTATTTCACTGCAGGAAGTGGGTCAATCGATTATATGGTCCAGTATGAGGTGTGGAGGTGGCTACAGTGGCCCCCGCCAAAATGGACCAGACCAAGCCAAAACATCAGCTTAGCTGTTTTAGACTGTCAGTAAATATTCAAACTCTCAGAAATCATGCAGACTTTGCTGTCAGTAACTGCATGCCCCAGAAATGGATTATGTGATGGATTATTTGACAAAAGAGAAATATAAGGTAGGAAAGTGTTTATCAAATATTTTTTTGCCTTTACAGTTTAAATAATAATGCCAATATTTGCTGAATATAGAGGCCACACCATCAAGATGTGCTGTTTTGGCCATTGGTTCATAGATATTCCTGCCAAACAGACAGTCTACTGACTCACTTTGACTTCATATAGCAGACAGCCGTGTGATTTCCTTGGAGTCAGATAAAAGGCAGAACAAATACTAGATAGCTTGATCAGATAGCATTGTGTTAGCTGGGTAGGTTGGCATGTTAAGACCTGAAGTACCTGGTAGCACTTGAGGGATACAAGAGTTTTGGTCCAAGAACTGTCACGGTGAAAGAAAACGAGTAAGAGGCACTTTGTTACCTTAAGTTTTGCGTGGTATTGTTGAGCCAACACTGTGTAGTGTCTGAGACTTCAGCACTTGCGCTCTGCGTGCACTATTGGATGGTGATGCTACAGGTGATACATGTCGTATCACCTGTACATCACTGGCCTGTAAACATACATCACTGGCCTGTTTCTTACTGGATTTAAAAGTAGCCTTGCCCTGTTTGACACTGTTACATACAGTATATGACCAAAGAGGGCTTTAAGTAGCCAAAGTATAGCCACACCACTGACTTCCCTAATTGACATATTTTTAAGGGATGCACCAATAGATATTGCCGCCAGTACAGAACCTATTAGATGGGCCGAGTATGAAAAAATGTCATCATAAAAGTGTAGTGTTTCCGCTACTAATTACATTAATTCGGTCAGTTTTCACTCCCTGGTTTCATTTTACCTTATAAAAATTGGCTCCAATAAGTTTCAAGAGTTGATGAGCAGTTGATCAGATGTCTAGCTTGTGAAAGTGTGAAATGTGTGCAGTTCTTCTTCTAGCAAGCCTTTGAAAGCAGGAAATTCAACACTTGCTGCTGGCAAGAGTGAAATTTAATCAAGAAAGAGATTGAGATTTTAGCGCGCAGACCGCCTTGGCTTACCCAACTCTGACCTGCTCTTTTAGCCAAATAACTGTCTGGCACAGTGGCCTTCATCAAGTGTTCGGCTTAATCAGCTGGAGGAAAAAGATGACAAACACAAACACGCAGACACTCCAACGTTCACCATCGTTTACTGACCTACTTGGCGCTCACTCTCCCTTGTGGCAAGCCTTGTTAGCAGCGCCCTGCGAATGTGTGACTGTTTTTTTTTGTCTGCATAGTTTCTAATTTTACCAGATGACAGGATTTGCCGTAGAGCACAGCCATCGTTAGTATCTCGCTCTTCATGTCTTATTCATGCCGTGGCCTGCAGAAGTGTTGCTGACAGGGCAGGGAGTGTTTGGCTTTAGTTTGAGTAATCAGGGCCACCGATTCTACTGAGAGAGAGAGGCTCAGCACAAATCCATGTGTCTGTGTGTGTTTGTGAGCTCCGGTCTGCCATCTCGCATATGCTGCTGTGTGTGACTGTTTTGTGTCTGTGTGCGTCAGTCTTGTCTCAGAGTCTAACTGTGCAGCGCTGCGCTCATTACTCCACTGCTGGGACTTAATCAGAGTCTTGGCTGACAGAGCAGCACATCGCTCGGGGCAGGGATGTCCTCACAATCCAGCACAAAAGTTTCTCATGGCTGTGATGTGTCTGTGATGCCTCACCACAGGAAGTATAAAAGAAGAGGGCTTGCTTTACATGTAAATTTGTCGTATAACATGACTGGAGATTTGAGATTAACACCGAACCAGCTGGAAAATTGTTTAGAGGATTTGCCTGCTGTCAAGAGATGGTGTGTGTATGTGTACATTTTTTCATTTGGCAGCAAGTATGCACAAGACACTTTTATAGGAATAGTTCAGGGCGGGGGGAAACAAAATAACAAAATCAACCTATCAACACCTCTAATGCTTATTAATTAATATACGTTTGTTTAATTTCTACGACAACCGGGATGTATAAGAGACAAGTCGCCATTATGGGCTGGACTCCAGGAAGTTACTTTGTTTTTTTTATAAATTAAACAATCTTAATATCATAAGGTAATTATTTAGCTTTAAAAGGGTGTTGGTAAGTGGATTTTGTCTTTATGCTAAGCTAGGCTAACCAGCAGTAGAGTGGTATCAGTCTTCTCAACTACCTCTCAGCAAGACAATGTATGTGGTGCAAAATGTTGAGCTACTCCTTTTAACTCAGGTACATGAAAGCCCATTTTTTGCAGTAATTGGTAACAAAGGCAGCCCAGTTTCTCATGAAACCAATTCTAAATCTCAGATGGGATTTCAATGCCGCTTCTAAATGAGTTTGATCAAATTTATGTTACCTAAGATTTCTTGATAGGTTTGAACAGGACATTTCCAGCTGGTTGTTCCAATTTCAGGAGGCAGGCCAAAGCTCCAGGCTGTGTGCTAATGTGTGAATGTGAAAAGTACACCACAAATGCTTGTTGGGCAGTAAAATCTTTAGGTGGGGACGAGTGGTATCGCTCATGGACATTCTGTAGGTGGACTGGCAATATATCATGTGAATTATTAGGTCAGTTTTTCTTGCTGTTTTTGTTGTACGAAACTGGATATTGGAGTGGATAGTGAGAGGTGAATAGGAGTAGCTCAGGTCGATGTAGCATGTCAGCTTTGCGGCTTAGGAGTGTGATGTAGGGTGGCATTGTATGAGGTGTCAAATATGTGAAATGTGATATGTTTAAACCATAAAGCATTCTTCGGGAATTATCACCTTCCTGTCCCAACAAATGGAAAGAGAAAGTGGAGCTGGGTTTATTTTTGGATGTTTATGTGCTCTTTAGAGAAGGTGGTTGTAACTGGTGTTTGATCTTATACAGTACTGTATTTCTGCAGAAATCATGTGCTTTCTTCTTTTATCCAAATTCTGTCATCTCTCCTCTATCTGTTCTTAACACTAACGTACTGAATATGTTTCCAACCACACTGGCAACTTAAAAGTACAGTAAAAGAAAATTGTCGTGCTTTAACTGTGGCGTCTGCTAAGTTAAAGAAAACGCTGAACTAGCCAGTTCCTCGAAGTTGCACCCTCATCCTCCCGCTGTTGCACCCTCCCTACAGCTCACTTCATCCAGCCCAATTAAACTCAGCTGCTTTGTGATCTCAGCTGCTGGCTTCCTGGAGCCGGACCTCGGTATGGTAACAGCAGCACCGCTCTTGGCAGACCCCAGCGCAGGTAGCTCTGTCGCCCCGGACTCTGTGGGGCGCACAGGGAGCCATGTCGGGCTCTTGGAGAAGGCAGAGCTCTTGCGTTCATGTTTGGGATCTCCTTCCTGTGGTGAGTGTTTCCTGGCTCAGTCTTCTGTGAGACAGAATCCCGCGGAGCTTCACGGTTATCCCCGGTGCTTTGTGTGTTTGTCAGTGCTTGTCGTAAGCTGCGAGCCACGGTGAGGCTGCAAGCTCTGTGGGTGGGCAAAGCTGGAGAGAGAGAGAGAGATAAAGTCTTAACACTTTTTCGTGATACATTTGTTTTTTTGGGGGGTAGATTTTTTTTAGGCAATGCTTGTGCCTTATTAGTGAGTCAACGGTGTAGAGAGGAGAAAGAGATTTAGAATGACACGAACCAAACGAACACAAACAGGGGACGTTGGGGTTCATGGTAATTCCCTTTACCCCTAGCCACCGGAGAAGTTTATTATCACCTGGAGATGAACCTTGTGGCTAAAGACTTGAGGTAAGGTCAGCACAGTTAAAGACTTTTTCCCAGGTTTCTGGCTTTGCTTTATTATTTTACGTCTATTTTCATTATTTAAAGCTGTGGTAGTAATATCCTGAATGACAGTGTAATTTTAAAAAGAGATTAGTTGCAAAATGGCCCAGCAAAATGTATCTCCACGTCGTCATGAAATATGTGGTTCTAGATACTTGGTGATGTAGCAGCCACTTGCAGGGCTTGTTGAATAACTGCTGTAACTGGTGAGCTAACTGCTAACACATATGTCATCCAGAAAGACAATAGCTACCCAGGAGAAAATATCTCAGAGCTAACCATTCAATTAGCTGGTTGGCTTGGTCGCCAAAAGGGACAATAAGGTGACATTTTATTCATTTATTCAAACGTCATATTTGTACCATTGACTCCTGTCATAACTGTCAGCAAAGAATTCCTCTTTTGAGGAGCAGTTGTTACTCTAAAAGAGGAGGTTAAATCATAGCTAATAAGCTGTGATAGCTGCCTCTGTTTTGCTCTCTCCGGCTCACCGTTCCTACAGACGTTAGCATTGTTAGATAGCCCACCACTGAATACCTGAATAGTAAGTATTTATTCTCTAAACCTTAATAAACATAAAATATATGCTTATTTCCTAAAAACAACTGGGAACTAACAAGAAACAGGTGGAAAACGTGCATTTGTTAGGGACTGCTTTCAGATGTGGATTAATCTACATTTGGTGATAGAGTGAGTATTTGTGGCAGCAGGGCAGAGTATGTGGGATTGAGTCACAATAAACTACAGTGTGTGTGATCATGTTGATGAAGGAACATGTCACCCAATGTAACAGTGAGGCTCACTGATGTGTTTTTAGTAGTTTTCAGACAACAATAGAGCTCCACGGCACAGAGGAAGAAGCTATATGAGGCTTTGATACACAATAATACTTGTCAGTTGGATACATTCATTGTTGGTTTGGGTCTTTTATTAGAATTTGTTGGCAAGAAAAATATTAAACATCACAGAACTGTATTATTTTAAGACACACTGTCAGGTCATTGTGTTCTACTGTAGATCAGTTGGTTGGATGAACAGGTTTTGTCTTACCTTCCCGTCATGCAAACACACACAAATACACATATTAACGCACATACAGCCTTGCCAGTAGCAGCACGGCGACACCACAGTGCTCACTGGGCCAGAAGCAATGGACAGAGAGTGGCGCTGAGGCAAGAGAAGAGCAAAGAATTGGAGAGGATGCCTTGAGGGAAAATCTGATAAAAGGGAAGAGAAAGAGTAAGGAGGAGGATGGGAGAAACGCTTTTGGAGTATAGTGATGGCACCTAATTTGTGTGTTATTTTGTTTGCTCTCCTCTATCGACTTAGATGTTTACTTATTGTACTCCTCCGCCCCCCCTCCCCATCTATCCATCCATCCTTTTATCCCCCCCTCCATCCCTGCTGCTGTCAGGACATCCCATGTGATCATCTCCCCCTCACTCTTCTGTCTCTTCCCCATTCGCCACGCTCCCTCGCTCTGCCTGTCTCCATAAAGCCCCTTACATTATGTGGCAAGTGAGCGCACAGTCCCATACAATGCCTCCTGAGGCATGATGGGAGAGATTTCTATATAAAGACTGATAAAGCAGGGCTGGGCTGCAGATCAGGAGAGAGTCAGGGAGGTCAAACACACACTGTGGGATGGATCAGGGGATGGAAAGCAGTGGCTGAGTACAGAGACGATGTTTGCTCGAGCTGGACTGAGGTAAATTTTGGCTGTTGAGCACTTTGGGATGCAGTCGCCAACGGTGATGGAGGCGGGAGATGAAGTGTTGCAGGTGCTTGAGGTTTGCGAGGCTCTAGAGGAGATAAAGGAAGTGATTGTCACCACCACAGAAGAAAACTCTAATTCTAACTCGCCTCCAGTGGCCAGCTGTGGAGCAGGGACCAAACCAAGCCAGGTAAGACAGAGAGGTCCAACTGGCTAACATCAGAAACGATGCTTCACTGGCTGTTACATGGTGGAACTGAAAAATGTCTTCTTCTGCATACAACAAGTGGGGATGCTCACCGTTGCTGTATGTTGAGTTCTTATAGAAATGGTTTGCATTGCCCAGGTTTGAGGCCTGCTCAGGCATAAATGCTGCTTTATATGTTTACAGCTCTTCAATATAGAATATGTGTGTGTGCATGTTGGTGCTTGTGAGCTTTCTGTGCGTGTTTGTGCTCTAACATTTAATCGGGTTGTAAATGCTGCTGATGTGGCAAGGAGACACTTGTGTCATTCCTCTGAACAAACCTACATCTGAAATGTGTTTTTCTTTTTTAATACCTAATATCTACATGCTCCTGTCCAGTTATGCCATATTTATTCAGTTAAGTAACTTCTTCTGTCATTTGTTTCGATGTAAATGGCCCACTTTTTTGTCAAAAATATTTTTCTTCTCAAAAGATAGTTTGAAATAATATCCTGAACAGTAATTGTAGGGCGTAGAAAAACATCTACAGGAGCGGGATAAAAAAAGAAACGGAAGGCAAGAATCAAACAAAATATCTGCACACAGTAGCTCCCAGCTATTTTAATTTAATTGAGCAACGCTTCGATACAACAGAGATCTTCGTCAGTCATAGTCAAAACAGTAATGAACAGTAATTAAGCCACTTTCTTTCCCTGAAGGATCAGTTTTGACACCAATTTCCTGTTGAAGCTTGGGATGCTTTATCATTAAAACTGTGTCAGGTGTCTGTCTCCTTCCTGAATGGCTTCCTCAGTGTTTCCTTCAGTTGTTAGTGCACAGTTGTTTGGAACAGTATATCCCACAGTGTCTTTAAATGTTGCATTTACATTGTCCCAGAAAGGCTTGAAAACACGAGTGTGGTTGGCCTCCAAGACACCACTAAGCCTCACACATGGTTGTCAGGTTGTTAGCTGTCTGCATTTGATTTGGGTTGTTATGGAGACAGTTCGGCTTTACCTATGTGTGACTGGCAAGACATTGCTTTACAGATATCTTGTACCATTCATGGTCTTATTCGTCCATTATTTCAGTTTGCCATCATAGTCAGGCCGGCTTTTTAAACCATCTTGGTGACATATCAGGTCCACTTTATCTTTCCTCCATCAAGCACACAAGTGCGTAGTTATCAGACAGCTAAAAATAAATATGTGCACTAAAGTGGAAGCAGCAGAATTTCTTTCCTGTTTGAGTTTCTTATTATTTTATCCCTTTTTGACAGAATCTTTATTGTCATTGTTGTACATGTACAACAAAATTGAATCCAATCAGTGCAACATCAGTAAAATGCCTCTAAAAGTAGCTATAAAATATAAAAATTTCACATTACTTGCCTCTGCAGCTGCAACGATTAGTTGATTCATTAGATATATAGATTAGTTGATCGAAAGATAATCGATTAATCATTAAGACATTCTTAAAGAAAAAAAATGTCAAACACTGGATGCCTCCAGGTTCATAAATGTGAGAATTTGCTTATATTGGTCTTACAATAGAGTAAATTTGTGCTCCAGCACATCATGATGGTGTTTTTCAATGTTTTCTGATGTTTTATACAACCAAACAATTAATCAATTAATGGAGAAAAGAATCTGCAGAATCAATAAATACATTTAACAAACAAATAAAGTCAATTGCAGACATTTTTTAAAAAGTGCTCCCACA
This sequence comes from Lepomis gibbosus, assembly GCA_029875015.1. Taxonomy (NCBI): domain Eukaryota; kingdom Metazoa; phylum Chordata; class Actinopteri; order Centrarchiformes; family Centrarchidae; genus Lepomis; species Lepomis gibbosus. The sequence continues at coordinate 30,092 of JAPMOB010197472.1, forward strand.
CTTAAAGCGAGTCACTTGTTCAATGTGTCTTATTCTTCACACGCAAAGAACTTGGCTACGGAAGATCATTTTTATAAATGTACAACGTTTGATAAGTACAGGTCCAGGATTCTGCATGATCTGTATTCCCCTCATGGTTATCTGACATTTCTGTGAATAATCCAATTCAACCATACCGCAATTTACCTCTTTGTTTAGTGCTGCTCATCTGTCAGTCTCCCATTGTCTCACAGTCACTCCTCCATCCTGCGAATTAGTCAAGGGAACTTTTTTAAGTGCTTCCCTTCCATGTCCTGGCAAGTCCTTGGCAGCCTCGCACGCTGTCCACAGTTTGAAGAAAGGTGGTTTTAAATGGCTCTTTGGGAATGCATGTTGCTGTATTTTTATATTTTACACACACACACACACCTTGCCTCCCTGGAGTGAGTAGAGTGCACTTGTTCCTGCACTGCACGAGGGGCTTTGTTTGCAGCTCACTTATGGCGGAACAACAGAGAACAGGCTTTTAGTGGGCATTTGATTTACTGTGAGAACAATAGCTGTTATTTATACTCAGGTGGGGAAAGAGTGCAGAAAATACTCTGTTGAAAGCTTTGTAAATGCATGCTGCTTGACATAGCATGCTAGCGTACGTAGCCATTGTGCTAAATATACCTGCACACACATGCAAACAAACAAAGACACAGTGTTGTCTGTGCGTCTTTCGCTACGCTACCAGACCAGTAATATTAGTAGTAGTAGTAGTATTTTGTGATAAACCAATGAAGGCTTATGAAATGCATAACAAGATATGCTGCTTTTAAAAATGAGTAATTTCACCTAGGACGAGAGTAGAATATTGTAAGCAGCTGTTTTTTTTGGCTGGACTATCAAATAATTTATCATCCAAAAACACCCTAAAGGTTTTTTGAGCGAGGGTCCATAGCATCAGGAAATCCCTCCAATACGACAAGCATGCCTGTAATGCAATATTATGCTTCCAAACAAGTGCCTGTGTGCAGTTCAGATGTCGTGCTGGATGTGTTTAAAGCTCCGCAGATACTGTATCGTATTGCAGCACTTAGTTTGCAGCCTCGCCAACATTTCATCAAAGAAATACTTTGATGGCACATTCTGCGTCTTATCAAACCCGCTCTCACCATGCTTGTGAAACAGCTCAACCGTATTTAATGATGCCGTGTCCCTTGCTGAGTGGGTGTGATGGAGAATGTGATTTTTCTTTACTTGGCTGCACGTGTTGCAGTGATGGACGCTCGCCTTAGTTCTAGATTACTGCTCTTTTTAGACACAATCATTTTTCTTTGCTTGGGTTTCCTGGTTATTATTACGCCCTCTTTAGTTTTGGTCTTGCAGGTGGCTGAACAAAGTCTTTCCCTTTGAAGCAGTGCCCAAATATTAAGACAGCGTGTTACTGCTTGATAACTGCCACTCATTAAAGCAATAGTTTGACATTTCGGGAAACACGCTTGTTCTTTTTCTTGCTCAGAGTAAGATGAGAAGATTGATACCACTCTCATGTCTGAATGATACAGAGCTAGAGCCAGGATACAGTTGCTAATTGACTGAGGACCAGTGTGATCAAGTTAATGGCATTGATCAGTGAAATCACCTGTTCAGCAATTGAGGGGTTATTTGGGAAGCGTGAGAGAAATATTTAGATTCCATATTGTGAGTATTGAAGGGAGACCCTTCTTGGTGTAACACTAAATTATCTTTAGCACAGGGAAGGTATTTAGTTTCATGTGGTGCATTCAGATCGCCAGCTTGCGGTAGATGGGAGGAGGGAGGCACCAGTTGATGTTTGGCATGTTTGGATGCCTGGTCCCACGTGCAGTTTGCCCTGCTGATTCCTCTTCTGTGCCATTGTTGCTCCTGTGTAGCGACTCGGCTTGAGTCGGTTGTCTCTCTCAGAATGCGGATCACATCTCACATCACTTGGCTGGGTGTGCTTGTGCCTCAGTGGCTTTCAGAAATTGGTAAAATCAATGTTTGTTCAAGTTTCTAACCTTTGTTAACACAAGGAGCCAGTTTCTTGCAGAAAGGCTGGGCTCAGGACAGAGGGCCCGCAGGCTGCTGGGAGACACAGAGCTTTTGGTTAAGGGCAAGTATTGAAGAGAAGAGCCTGAGGCAAGAGGCTCCCTGTTGTATTTGTGATCTTCTGTAAGAGGGGGGACGACGATGTGATGTCATCAGCCTGAAACTGTACTCCACCCACCCCAGGTCTATTGTGTCTAAATTAGTTTCTTGTCCTAATTTCTTTCCTAAATAAATAATCAAGTTTGGTGCCAGTTTTATTCTTATGTTTGAAGGTTTTTCTTCATCACTTGCTGAAAGACTCTTAACATGTATTGTATAAATAACAGGAAGTAATCCTTATGAGTTACATCTGTTATTATTCATATACAGGAGGTCCCTAAATATATGCATAGTTTTACTTATAGCAAAGAAAGTAAAATAAAATCAGTCAAATGTCAAATGTTTCAAAACATTTCTATCGGTTTGTACCAGCAGGAATATGTATACTGAGTTCACATGGTGTTATTTTGGTTCACATGCTGGGGATATCATACCTGTAGGGTCCTGGTCAAAAAACAGAGGAATTGTCACTTAACTTCCATTGAAGTCATCTTTTGAGTTTCTTTATGCCGTGGGAAGAGGGAAGTTTTACCTCTGAGCTCTCACAAAGCTTGTTTACGACTCTGAGGCCAGGGAAACGAGCAGTTTAGGGAAGGGCATCAGTTTTCTGGGGAAAATCCTAATCATTTTTCCATCATTATGCTGGGCCAAGCTAATCATCTCCAGGCTCTAGGTTCATAGTTAAGACCGATATGAGACAGACATGAGAGTTGTATCAATCTCCTCATCTTAAACTAAAACTACTGCCTAAGCTGGTGTGCACTTTCTCAAAAATGTGTCAAAGCTACAGTGGCAACAGAGATAGCATGTGGAAACTGTGATCAGCCAGCTTGGGTGGTTTGTGTCAGAACAAAAGCATTGGTTCATTCTTTGGTTTATCATCCAGGTCCTACTTGCTAGTTCGCCAAGACAAACAGCCAGTTTTAGCGAGCCATAAAATTGTACTCTGCCCTCCTACGTCTCCCACGTAATATCCATCTGTCGTCCTGACTCCCTTCTTTTCTGTCCTCTTATTTGTTGGTATGTGAGAGCACGTCAAGTCGGATGTTTCCGTTATTCAGCTGTTTAGTTTCCACCGGAACGCCTCAGCTCCTCCAGGAGCAGAGTATTGCTTGTAAAATTTGTCTGGGTTGAATAAATCACTGCAGACGTAGGACAAGAGTGGACCTGACAGGTGTTTAGCAGCACTGCGTATATTCATGACACTTATGTGAGCAGAGGATTTCATGTTGGTTCGTCTGTGCGGTAATCATTTCTGGCCCTTGATCTTCCACTGCCCTTACTTTCCCTCCCTCTCTGGATCAATCCTTCGCCTCACTTTAATTGGCTGTCTCGTTATCGAATATTTCTGTCATACTCTTGCCCTTTTTTCTTTTCCTCTTTGTTCCCTCTTACTTCGCTGTTCCTCTCCGTTTCACCTGCTTTCACGTGATGAATGGGACTGGGCCTGCTGCAAGGCTGCTTGTACTGAACCGGATCAGCCTGTGATACCGTGAGGAAATATGGGTCACTAGTTTCTATTTTTAGTCATACTAGCAGAGGGAAAGCCCAGACACAGTAGTAAGGATCCAACAACAACAATGCCCCACATTTCATTAGCATTGAGCCAGAGTAAGTGTAACATACAGGAGGACTTGTTGAAAGATGAGCATAGCATACAGCAGAATTGAACCTTCTCATCAGTTGTTTCATATTAAGATATTTGAAACACCAGGTAATGTTCTGTTAATGTACTGTTAGCAGATGTTCTGTTAATGTTCTGTTAATGTACTGTTAGCAGATGTTCTATTAATGTTCTGTTAATCTTTACTTACTTAGCAACTATTTTGAAAATGAATTAATCGTCTAAGTCATTTTTTAAGCAAACATGCTAGCCATTCCTTCGTTCCACCTCCTCAATTATGAGGATTTGCTGCTATTCTTTGTTGGATGTGATAGTAAAGTTAATATATTTGGGCTTTGGACTGTTGGTTGGACAAAACAAGCAACTTGAAGATGTCAACTTGGAGTCTGGGAAATTATGAGGGGCAATTTCCTCAATGGACCTGACTGATTACTGGTAATTAAGAAAATAATCGGTAGATCAATCTACAGTGGAAATAATTGTCAGTTGCAGCCCTACTCACTATACAGGCGTGTGTCAAGACTAAATTTATGCAGATTATTTGCTCAGTAAATAGGTTATTGTTTGGTCTGTAGAATATCAACAAATAGCAAAGAAGTTCCCGAAACAAGCTCCCAGGCAACTTCATTCTTCAAATATAATGTTTTGCCGGACCAACAGTCCAAAACCCAGAGATATTTACTACTCTTCTCTCTCTGTTCACGTTTGAGAAGTTGGAACCTGTGGATTTTTGTTTTAAAAAGATGACATGAACTGTCATTCGATGGTCAAAATAGCTGCCATCTTTCTGACGTTTGTTCTCCTGTTTCCACATCCTTTAATTTAACCCTGATGTGTTGTTTGTAAGTCCTTTTCTGTTCCGCGCAGTGCTGAGCATGTTGTGTAAATGGTGATAGAGTTTTTAAGAGTCCTTAAGCAGTGTGTGATTCAGAGGTATGAAAGGAGGGCAATGAGTGATGAGTGAAGTCACAAGAAGCTGTGACTCATGTCCCCCCTGGGTGTTCTCGAGGTACACTGTGCTCGGAGAGATACTTACAACTAATTCCTATTGATTTCCTTTCTCTCTCTCTCCCTCACACACACACACACACACACATACGCACTCTTGTCTTCTCCATTTGGACGGTGATCAAACAGGATTAACACTTGAGAATCTGTCAGTTAAGCAGTAAGGAAAGGTACTTGATGCTGCGTGGATGCCATATTTATTGTCATTCAGACACCAAAAAATATTTAAAAATTATATATAAAAATGTAATTAGGAGACAGGAAATCATAACTGCTTGTAAAGAGGGGTTTACACTTTGTTTAAACAAAATATCTCCACTGCTGCTGTGTAACCGCTTAGGTATGCTACTTGTCACACTTGATGATTTGTGAATCTCCATGTAACTGAGGCTTGTGGCTCGCCTTATGTGAAACACTTATCTCTGCTAATACAAAAAGAATATAATGAGGTTTTGCTTACTTGTGTTCTCTGTAGGGGATAATTGCTTCATGTGAGTAAAAAGCCTGTTGCATGAGTCTCTGTGGAGAGGCTGAGGCCCTCTTCAGTCTGCCTCTCTCATTATTAATGAAGTGGCTTTCACTGTTCTGTTTTGAAAACAATCTCCACTCCAATTGACTGGACTGAAATACGCATAATTTGTGTGTTTGTGTGTGTGTTCAGGCGGACTGTTCTGTCAGATACAATTAAACTCCTCCAACTCTCAAGTTAAGTACATAAATGTATCCATAGTTCTATATTAAAGAAAGTATGCATCACAGTTGTTGCATTTTTATTTTACATTTTAAGGGAAAATCATAAATTCTTCAGACCTCAGAGTGAGCGTTTCCCATTTCAGTGGCTAAATGACATCTGACTGTTCACTATCGTGGTGCGCTGATGTCTGGAGCACATGATAGTGCTGTGTAGGCTACAAATGTGGATAGACATTTTTGCAACAAGCCATCGTTGGTTATGCACCGGTGTGCTGTGTGTTAACACTGTTCCTTATAGGCGTTAGCCAGTAATTCGAAACACGATGCAGAATAACACAGGGAGTCACATCAAAGATGGGAGCACTGCGCTCCCACGTCAAAGCTGTGTTAACCGTCTGTGATACTGCACCAGATATTATCTGCACCACTTACAGTGATTTGGTACCAAAAATGCAGTCCCCCAGAAGACAAAACAAATCAATATATAAATGTCTTTTTGTTATTTACAATTTTGACACGAGTCTAGTCAAACTTCAGGGAATTATATTCAGTTTTCTAAACAAAAATGAATTTTGATTTCAGTTCCACTTTTAATCTTGATATTGTCATGCCATAAATTTCTATTTTTGGGTTATTTACTTGCATGAATAGACAAGAAGCAGACACTAGCTCCCCTAAATGTTAGAATGTCAGACGTAGTAACATCTTCACTCTTTGACCTTTTGAACCCAAGTCATGCATTCCACCGTCTGGTTTACTGCTCATCAGATAGGTCAGTCGTGATGTTTGGCTCCTTTCTAGAGCAGTGCGGACAGTGCGATGAGGATTTACGACCGCATTGTCATGTCAAAGGTCAGATGAAACTGAGGCAGTTTTGAGTGATGGACCTCAGCAAAGAGACCTACACCCACAAGTCAGCAGTTAACATGTTGTCTCCCATGAACCGAAGTGCTGCTACAAATAGAAAATGTTGCATTTTAAGGCTCATCACTTTTTGTCTTCGCTGTGAAATACTTGTAATTTTTGAATGGAGCAAAATGACACTTTACGTATTTACTACTAATCTTTAGTTAGCATGCCAACAGAGTAAAACTGAAACTAAACTAAGAGGTGATACGAAGGTGATCGTGGTAAATTTACCTGCCAAACATCAGCAAAATAAAAATATAAAAAGGTCTCCAAAACAGCTCAACACGGTATTTTTTTTGCAAATGTTCCTCTAACAGGAGTGAATAGTGCAATTGGTCTGGATTATTTCCTACAGTGGATTAATGCAGCAGTGAGGCTTGTTTATGTATTATTACATTTTTAGACCATGGCACAGAGGAATATATTATATCAGACTTGATATAATGACTACATGGGAAATACTTATTATTCGGATGATTTCATTGTTGGTTTTGGTCTTTTTTGAGGGGTTTTGTTGACGATAAGAAAAATAAAGAGTATCACCTGCTTTATTCTGTAATAAAACCTAAAAGCTGTTGTATTAAAAACTGGAACAATCATAGGTTTTCACCCTTTTTCTTTCCTCTCAGTATTTGTGTGTATTCAGTATTAATATTCTGTGTAGTAGTGAAAATTCTATTATTAGTATATGAGTATACTCAGTAGTAGCCTCAGTAGCTTCTTTTTAGCTTCAAAGACAGCCTGAACACACTGCCTGGGTCCCATTGTTCTGCTTCATCTTGTTTTCTGCTGTTTTAACCCCTGAGGCCAGTGGGATGTTCTCTCTCCCAATGCACCATCCTCCTCCACCTCCTCCCAACCCCCCCAGTAAACGTGATCATAATGCATCTCCTCCATGATCTCTTCTCTGCCGGTGTGTGGCCAAACCGTTGATATAATACTTAAAATAGGATTAATAATTTACAGTGATATTGCATTTTGCTAACAGTATTTTTGGGTGATGGGAATAAAAGCTATTATTGATGTTGTAGCTGATGGCAGTTCATTATCTGTCCTGTTCTTGCTGGCAGTGGCAGGACTCTGCAATTCACAGGGCCACGTTAGCAGCTTGTTATGACTACTGTGTAAAGAGTCCTTATCTTTTTTTGTTCTAACGGCTCTGCTCCGACACCGCTGACCTTCATTATCTGCGGATGCAGTCGGGCCCCGACGTCAGCATGTAGCGCAGTTGGCAGCTTGCTCTGTTTACTTTTTCCACTTCCCATCTTCTATTCCTTTCTTTCTCACGTGCTTGGAAATAACCTCACTCGCTTTTGTTGAGATGACATTTCAGTCAAAAGGGGAAAAAATGTGTGTTATAATGCAACTCCACCTGAGGAGTGCCAGCCATAGGAAAATGTCACATTAAAGGGAATCCACTCAAATGGAGCAGAGTGAGATACCAAACATTAATCCAGGAGCAGAGTGCAGATAAAAGCTTTCTCTCCTAATACTTCCAATCCTCTGATACCATCTCTCACATTTTCCCCTTGAGCAAAGTAGCTTTATTGGGCCCACTCCCCATTCACAGGGTGCATCTCAACTCCTTTAAATATTTTCCTCTGTGCTTACTTCCTACAAGTGAAGACTGAGAAACCCTTTTTTGGCAGAATGAAACATCATTACCTCTCAGACATCATCTGAAGGATCGTCACGTTCTTATGATGGTATGAATGGATCAGCTGTCTGTTGGCGTCAACATCTCTGCAGCGTCCTTTGTTGCCTTGGAGTTTGTATTTGCTCGGATAATGTAATGTCCACATGACAATAAAAGCGCACAGTCACCACAGCCAGCACTTTTTTATTTCTCATTTATTGATGTCCTCTCACATGACAAACAGAATGTGAATTAGTTTCTGCATGTTTCACATTAACATGAACTGTTTGACAAGAATCCACACAAACTGTGTTCTGCGTTTACTGTGCTCAGATCTGTTGAACAAGTTCAAAATGGACTTTACAGCTCAGAAACTAAATGTGTTTGAGCCATTCTTACTGGAAGCAATGTTTTCTTTGTGTATGATAAATTATTTGCACTAACATATATAGATATTTGGTATGTAAAATCAATTAGTGATAAACCAGGTTATGATTAAAATGTAAATCCTGACACATGGTGCTCATTAACGTCACATGTGACTGAATGGAAATGGCATCCATAACAGGCTAATTAAATGTGTTTATTGCCGACAGACAGGCTGTCCTCCTCGCCCTGAATGTATTAATATTCTTAATACAGGTTAAATGGAGAAATGGCAGATGATGATTATGAAATCTTTCTGGTGTTTTTTGACAGAGCTCTTTTTTAACAAACAAACTCTGATTTTCAGGATGACAACTGGGGCGAGACCACCACGGCCGTCACGGGCACATCAGAGCACAGCCTCTCTCAGGAGGACATCGTTCGCATCACCAAGGACCTGGAGGACAGCGTGGGGCTCGACTGCCGCCGTTACTTTACCCTGACTCTGGCCGTGATCATGGGCCTGCTGGTGTTCCTGACGCCGCTGGCCTTCCTGGTCCTCCCCCACCTCCTCTGGCCGGAGAAGCTGCAGAGTTGCGGCACGGCCTGCGAGGGCCTCTTCATCTCCGTGGCCTTTAAGCTGCTCATACTGCTGCTGGCCGTGTGGGCGCTCTTCTTCAGGCCGCCACGGGCCGGCCTCCCACGGGTCTTCGTATTCCGGGCGCTGCTCGCCGTTCTGGTGCTGCTTTTTGTCGTTTCCTATTGGCTGTTCTACGGAGTCAGAATACTCGACTCACAGGTGCGCAAAGAGAAGGATATGCTATAAATAAAAGGCATGAAATATAAAAGCTATTATTGCTTTTAAGTGCACACTGAAAGAATAAATTGTCAAGTGAGTCTACAGATAAACACATACTCTGAACCAAATGTTTCCAATAGCAGTGGGAGAGGTCTCTTAAATTGCAGACACATTCATTTTTAATGCCTTTAGGAGCTCAACAAAATTGCAGACAACAAAAACACAGATATTTGGTTTCCCCAGTGCTATGTGTTTACTGTGTGAGTCATAATTTAAAATCCCTTCTCTCCCTTATTCAGAAGGCAAGTAGGAAAACACAGAAAAATAGGGAATCTAGAAAGCTTGCAATCCTTTGAAATGTATCTAAATATTCATATGCTCTACATCTTGTCTACATGTGTATGATCTCCTTTTTACCCCTGCAGGAATATTTTATGCTTGTTTTTGTTTGTTTTCATATGTTTACTGCTTGTGCATGTAGTCCATGTATTGTGTGTGTATTCTGTGCATGTATCTTCCTTTTAAGAGGTGCAAATTACCCCTTCAAACTTAATTGCTCACAGGACGAGAACTACCAGGGCATCGTGCAGTACGCCGTGTCGCTGGTGGACGCTCTGCTCTTCATCCACTACCTGGCCATCGTCCTGCTGGAGCTCCGGCAGCTCCAGCCGTGCTTCTCTGTGTGCGTCACACGCTCCACGGACGGTGAGACGAGGCACTACAACCTTGGACACCTAAGGTGAGAAGCACAGTGGCTATTTCAAGTTGTAGGTGATATCTTTTTTAAGTTTGATGTTGTACCCTTGTGTACGTTCTAAAACATATTGCAAACTTGGCAGTGATTTGTGTTAGCAGCTTGTTAGCGAGAGTAAGCATTAAATGTCAGACCAGCATTCAAACAACGCAAGAGGGCAAGTGGAAGGCTCAGTCATTTCAGCTGGGTAATGTAGTAACATAACTCAAACAGGCATTAATAGTGTATTTGTTGGGAACTTTTCAGTGGCGGATTAATACACATTTTGTGCTGTAGTGAGTATTTGGGGCTGCAGGACGGTGTATATGTGATTAAGTCTAAACAAACTTCCCTGTGTGTGTGTTAATGTTGGAGGTTTGATCCCCGGCTCCTCCAGTCTGCATGTCGGAGTGTCCTTGGGCAAGATACTAAACTCCGAATCGCTTGTGTGTGTGAACATGTTAGTTTCCGTTTCTTATTTGGTGACATTAAGGAAAACATGTAACAACGACATATTCAGCCTTAAATGTCTGGTGGCAGTCTGACTTTAACTCAACAGTGTCAGATCTGTCTGAGCTTGCTACTGACAAGGTACTGAGAAGATTTATGGCTTCTAAATAAAACTGTCACCAGAAAATAATGTGGGCAAGAATTGTAAAACCTTCCTTTATCAGTAGGAGGAAGTGGGAAGTTCTCTTCTGTCATGGCTCCACTTTGTACTTTAGGCTGAAATGACATGCAGGTGCATATTTAGAGGGGAATCTTACATATTTGGCTGTTTCTGATAACTGTCGAGCAATCAGCGAAATTGTAAGACTGCTTTAAGCATGGAGAGAAAGATAGCAGTAAATACCCTGTTGACCTTTGTGCATGTAGAGATTGAAGACAGATGGAGTAAGAGGAAGGGGACACGACAAGAGGTAAAGAGAGCTGGGTCGATGTAAGCGACCAGGGGTTAGAGAAGGAGAACGTGGGGGGGATGAAAGGGAGGGAAAACAGAGGACGTGTGGGCGAGATGATGGCAGAGGAAAAGATACTGAAGAAACTGGGACACCTGAAGTGAGAGACACAGGAAAGGAAGAGGGAAGTCACTGGTTAGATACTTGGAAATGCGAGGAAGGAATTTATACAGGAAAGACTCAAGAAAGTCAAGAAAGAGAGAGATGTGCTTGAAGGGAGACTGAATGTTAAGCCAGAGATGGAAGACAATGCAGAGACAAAAAGACGCGTCGACAAAGTGGCTCATAGCAAGAGGAAATCGTGCCAGGAGAAAAAAGGAGTAGGGTGGGGAAGACTTCAGAGAGGAAAGAGCTGCAGACAGAGGGTGGAGTACAGAGGGAAGACCCAGGGGACCGAGGCAAGGAGAACGCTACGGGAGGCAGTGAAAGAGAGAATAGAGAACGAGGGTTTAATAGTTAATGGGAGGGTAGCGTTGAAGAATCCTAAAGTGTATGTGGGAATGAAAGAAAGAGAAGGCGTGTGTGTAGGAAAGAACAGCTCAGACTAGACCAACCAGGTTTTTATGACCTTAACGTTTCTGAGGGAAAATAGCAGGATCTCAGTTTTAGCCAAACACAGCAGCAGTTCTCCTGTTGCTCCCTGGTATCAATACACAGCCCCCGGTCACACAGACACTCTTGCGTATATGGGTAACTATAAAACAAGATGGATTTATAGGCAGGATCAATGAAGTGTAATCCTATATGTACTCTTAGGTTTATATCTTTATGTAGTAGCTGTTGGGTGAGTTTTGCAGGTGGACTGTTTCATACTTTAAAGGTCCTGCGTATGTCAGGGTGACAGCAGTTGATCCCAAAAATCCTCTGTAATGAATTTTCCATTGACTGTAAAAACTGTAAAGAAGTTTTTATTTAATTGTGACCAAAGTATATACTTCGCACGACATCAGCAGTTTCATACATCCTTCCCAGTCACTTGCTCACTCACCAGCTATGTGGCTGTCAGCTGATTAGGAACATTATAAGATGACACTTTGCTGATTCACTCATGTGAACCCTGATTACTGCTGCTGCTGCTCCCTCCACCATGATCATCCCAGCCTCCTCCTTATTTTTGGTATTATTTATTTTCTAATATTTAATGTTCCTGTATGTGTTTATTTAGGGGGGGTTAGCACTTGCTCAGAAGTTATCAGTTCCTTATTTCTTAATTCTTGAAAATCTTGATAAGAAAAATTTGTTTTTACACTTGGAATTTGCTTTGGTGACTAGGTGCATAAGAATATAAAAAATATTTAGTTAGTATTATAGATATAGAAGAATAATAACAGTAATAAAGATTATTTGCAATATGGCATTGAATTATTAACATGTGTGTGTGAAAAATATCATATATATTGTGCATAAATTCTCTACATTGATACGATGAATAGCCCTATCCAGCGCACACTCACATACTATTTATGTCTAAATGAAGAAAATAAGTGAGTCTGAACATGTTTTTAGGCTTTTCCAGCATCCAGAAGCAGAAAAAAATCCTCTAAAACATCAACTTTCCATGAGCTAAGAGACATAGCTCTGTTTTCAGCTTTGTGGTGATGCATTTTTCAGATAACCCAATGGGTTTATTTTATCTTAGGAAGTAGAATAAACTTCTCAGCCCATAAAGAAACCTTGAGTTTATTTGAAAAATAACACCTAACCCCAGTTTATTTTGTAAACTGGAGATACAGTGACAAAAGGCAGCTTTACCAGATTTTCAGTTTACCCTCACCAAGGGTAGTAGTGTCATCTAGCATCACATTTTATTCTTACAATATTGTTGGCAGTAATAAATAAATCATTTATAATGCAGAACCTGGGCTTTTAACAGGCTGAAGAGAGAATTGATTTTTATATTGATTTTACATTGGTAGAAACAGGTCAGACAAGTGTGTGTGCGTTACGGTCCGGTTGGTGTGTTAGCTGGCTGCCTTGGGGGTGTTGTCCTTTGTAAGCTGCGCCATTCATCCCCGCTTGGCCGGCAGCAGGCCTGGCCTCGCTCTGTTGTCCGTCTGTGACTGTAAACACACAGCTAATTAGTGCTCCCTGCAGACTGGAGCACAGCATCTGGTCAGCCTGACACACATGCATGGACACGCACAAACACAGATGCACATTTGTGTGTGTGTGTGTGTGCGCGCGTATGGGTAATTGCACCATATACATGCAAATGACAGATTCGCGCACAAGTAGCCACAAACATGTACACTGTGTCATACAGCAGAACCCTGACAGGAATGGGTGTTGTGTTTTCTCAGCCAATCTCTCATGTATCTCCTCTATTAGCAGCCGGCTGCTGCTCACATTCCTGTTTTTCTGGCATCCATCTTTTGCCTTATCATAATGGGGACCCAGCCTGGGCCCTAGGCCCCTGAAGGCTTGTCTTTGTCTGCCTGGCCTTTGATGCCAATCTGAGGGGTAGAGGAAGCCTTTTTTGTCCTCTCGTTAGTCCAGACTGGTTAAATATGAACGCATTCCTTACAGCCAGAGAGAGTTGTCGCAGAGGGGGTGGGGGTTAAACACATTCACAGCTGGGGACTTCCCAGTTTACATTGCCTGACTGGTCAGTCCTGGAGCAGCAACATTAGAGAAGGCACTGGTCAAAGACTTTTGTCTCAAGGGCCGTTGGTTTAAAGTTGTTTGCAGTTGTACATTATTTCCATGTGAGTTGCTGCTGTGTAGGCGAGCTGCTTAGTTTGAATGGTTTTCTGTCATGTTTGCTCAGCTTAATAATTGATTTAAGTTAGGAAGCGTCAGGAAGTCTGACTCAGCACTTACACAAGTGGCCACTAAACAATGATCCTGTCTGTAGTGGCTCTGAATGCTAAATGCAAAAGAAGGCTGTCCTGGTTTCTTGAGTTAACCAGGGGAGTTGCTATCACAGTCCCTGCTCCCTCTCTGGAGGAAATGAGCTCAGCCTCCGGCCTTACTAGATGATCGATGATTTCCTACAATGGTCTGTGACGCACTGCTGCTAAAATTCATCTGAGTTGGTTTACTTCTGCCAGATTTAAAGGCCCTGGGAGCAATTAATACATGTTCTTCACCTACTACAGTATGTGACACTAACATCTGTTTGTAGGATACAGAATATGCTTTTATTTATCTGTCATATGTGCGTTATATCTGCGTTTGATATCTTTATAATTCTATATTATATTCCTGACGTAATTTCCCCATGAACACAAAGCTTTCTCTTTGTATTTGTTTCAAAGGCACATCCAGTTACCTTTTTTTTAGTCTGTAAACTAAAGGAATGCATAGTCTTTGTAATGAGGCGCTACCAAAGCTCTTTTTTTTCTCTTCTATTTTACGTGTGAAGTTTCTCTTGAGGTACGGGATGAATGTTTGAATGTCTGTCATCATATTATATATCAAGTCCAGTGCAGAAGTTCAGTCTGATCGACACCAACCCTGTCACAAACTACCAGAGCCAAAATAGATTTTTTTGTTATTTAAATATAATTTATTGAGCTGTTAAGTTGCTGCTTAATCGCCCCGCTAGTACAGGTGCAGGAGAGCAAACAGTCCTTTGACTGCAGTGAAAATGTTACTAGGCTAAACACCAACAAATATGGATTGAAGCAGAATATTTTGTTCAATTGAAAACATGTTGTGAATTTTGGAGTCAAAATGTCGACGTTATGAATTAAGCTTCAAAATATTCAGGCTTGTAATATATGTACAGAAGGAAAAAAATGGACCTTCATGACCTTATGAAATGTAAAAAATTATAAATAAAATAGGTACTACTGAATGAACAACACCCAACGGGAATTCAAGAATCATTATCTAAGGTGTATTTTCATAATCTTTGATATGTAAATGTTTACTCTTGTAGAAATACAGATTCAATTTGGCCTTTTTGGAGCCATTGCTTTCTTGCATTTAGAATTTTTCCTTTCAGTTTTTCCTTTTCTTCAGATTCAGTGAAATTCTTTAGATCAACATGAACAGACAGCACCTATCCTCTTTTTTTAAGAGTCACATTTTTAGTCTATAAACCAATCTTAACATCTGTCTCGTAACTCTGTTAGCCTGTCATGATGTTACTCTCACCGCTTGTACATGTGACTGTCACCAGATGCCGAAGCAGTAAGAATGAGTTACGGTTTAATGCTGACTGGATGCCTGGTTGGCTTGTATGTGCCTGTGGTGTTGCAAATGACGTATTACTAAATGTATGGTTAATTTCTGAGGAAGGACTGGAAGCTACAAGAGGTCTGAAAGTATCTGAAGGTGCTTTCATCAGCGGGTCAGAAGTCACACTGCGATCCGTGTTGGGGATAATAGGAAGCGCATGCTGCAAGCTAATAAACAGTGGTGTTTTTCGTGTATATTGAGTTAGCTCTCCACGTGGTCTGAAGAATGACACAGGACACAGTGAGGGCGCACACACCTATGGACACATCCACACAAAACACACAGAGTGAAAAGAGTCCAGTGTTAAGCAGTGAACTCGTGCTGTGGGTCAGGGTCTGCTGTCCTGCAGGTTATAGGAACAGAGCTCTTGGGACAGCAGCTGCGCCTATGTGTATAATGTGACTGCTTTAAAACCAGTCTACTAGTTTAAATTTAATTGAATGTGTTGGCAAACAGTGTCTTTATTTATATATCTAGCAGACACAGAGCGGAAGTGGTAAGTATTTCACTTTTTCTAAACTGCAGCCACATGTGGCAGTAACATAATAATGATAAATGCTTTTATGCAGTGTAACAGTGTAGAACGAAGTAAATTAACTATATTAGTAATACACAATAATATCTGTCCCAGTTTGGATAACATTAGAATTAGCTACTGGTCAAACCAGACCAAGAACTGTAAGGCTGTAGCAGCATAATCCTTGGGTACATTAAACTGAACAAGAGGAAGAATGTGTCACGTCTTCTCTCTGTAGCTTTAACTTCTAATTTCGCTCACTTCCAGGAAAACAGAGGCAGCATATTGTAAAAGAGCCAGTGATTTATGCCGCTATAACATGTGAAAGCATCTTTCTTGTGTACAATTGGCTCAATGATACTGTGTTATGAAGGACAAGACCCAGCATGCTCTCAGTGTAAAGGATCTGGTCTATGGCAGCTGCTCAGTAGCACACATCAGTCTCTGACTGCTTTTACTTATCCCCTCCCATTTGCTCCTCACCTTTCTCCTGTCATCTCAAACATCACTTCCTGCGTCTTGGTTATCAGTCTGTATATGGTAACCATAACAATGCAGCTCCGAGTGTCCCATATCTGACGCTATGTCTTTTGTTATTGTAACTGGTTTGGGAATAGTTCCTAGAACTGGATATGAAGAGAAAGAGCTGCTGTTAATGAAACAAAATCACAATAATTGAGCAACAAGGAAATTACTGATTTGCTGTTTACAGTCAGGAACTCTGAATGAATGAATTCCATTTCCTTTAAATAAACACTGTGTGCTTATATATGGGCTTTCTTTTTTCTGTCTTTATTTCTGTATTTCATCCTTTTGTGTATATCTTCTGACTGATGTGTTCATTGTGTGTTTTGTATGAATTTGGTGTCACGTCATTAAGGGAGTTCCCCACTAAGGTAGTTATTAAGTATTACCGTTAGATCTGTTAGTTCTCAGTGTCGTTTCTCATCTCCCTTCCTCGTTCTGTATCACCTTCCATCTTCTACACTTTTGTTTTGTTTATTTATTTTAGAATATATGTATATATATTTAACCCATATTAAACCAGATAATCCATTTAAGGTTACAGATAACAACAATAATCACAAGAAACATTGAAGATATACATTTAAATGTTTAACTAACTTTAAAATACCTACGCAAAATGACACATACCAACAGAGTCATTCATACTTACACTAATTATAGCTTTAGAATCTTACTTCTTTTAGTTTCAAGTCTTTTTGAAGGCTGTTCCAGGGGAGGGGAGAAGAGCAAATAAAAGTCTTGTGATCTCAAGCAATAGCGACAGTCACATTTCTGTGCAAAGATTGGAGTTCACCCAGAATGGCTTTATAAATTAACACGTACCAGTGATTGAGTCTATGAAAGGTCAGAGATGGCCAACTATCTCTGGGGTAAAGCGTGCAATGATGAGTGAGGGCTTCAGAGTTTGTAACATGTGCAAATAGTGTGCAGGTGCATTCATGTACAACAGATAACCTTAATCAAGAACCAGTAAAACCGTAACAGAGACACGTCTTTTTCTGGATTGGATTGTGTTGTTTTTGAGTTGATATGTGAGTTTTTTTTTAATTGTGACACATTTCTGTAGCTTATTCTGTACATGTTTTTAAATAATTCACATTTTCACCAGTGTTTCTCTCCCGCCTTGCTGCCTCTCAGCAGATGATACTTGCTATCCTCAGGAAATACGAGAAGAATTTTTTCAGTCTTCAAATGTTCAAAGAAAGCCAAAGCAATCTGTGTTTGCCCTCTCCTAGCTTCTTTACTGTTCCTCTGTATTCAGCAAGAAGGGTTGTAGAATTACTGCAGGGATTTCCTGGTATTTGGTATTACAAATGAAAAACGTCCCATGGCTAATGCTTCTCACATTATATCTCCATTTTATAGCTCAACCTCTCACACTGGCGTAGAGCTACCTGGATTTCAACTAAAATATTTCTCATGGCTAATTCTACTATCTTCTCCTCTCCAGCATTCAGCGGGCGGCTCTGGCTATCATAGAACACTACTACTGTGACTTCCCAGTCCATAACCCTGCGTTGCTTTCCGCCTCCAAGTCCCGTGCTGCCAAGCACCTGGCCGGCCTCAAGGTTTACAATGTGGATGGTGAGTCCCCAGCAGCTCATGCTGAGGGTGAGTGGGATGTCTTTGAACTTCATGTGGTGTTTTCTGTGTGTTCTGGTGCGGTAGCACCTCTAAAGTCTGCTTTTCCTTCCTAATGCTAGTCTTTGTGGACAGAATATATGCTGGGGACACACTGTGATTTAGACTCTGCATATTCATATTGTAACACAAAGTTCATTGTAGTGTTACTTGATTTAGTCAAGTCATTATCGACTATTTGCATTGTGCTCTGGAATTTAAGTTTCCTCTATTTAGTCTGATTGTCCATGAAATGTCATAAAAAATAGTGAAAAATGTCCATTATAATTTCCCAGAGCCCAAGGTGATGGCTTTATTTAACCAATAGTCCAAAATCCCTACCTCTATTCAGTTTATTGTCACATATGACAAAGAAAATGACATTTGAGAAGCTGGAATAGGACTGAGCGACAATGAATTATAGAAATAGTTGTCGATTTATTTATTTTTTGTTCACTAACTAATCATTTAATTGACTAATTGTTTTAGTTTTGTACCTCTAGATGTTTTATATTGCTTATTTAGAACATTAGCAGTTGCGCATGTTTTTATTCACTTATTCTTAGGGGTAGAAGAATATCTGAAATCGATTAATCTGTCGATCATTTTCTTAACTAATGGATTCATTGTTTGGTCACAATTTCCAAAGACCAAGTTCTCATATTCAAAATGCTTGACCAACAGTTAAAACCCGTAGAGATATTAGTGCATTATAGATGACAAAAGAAAACCAGCAAATATTAACATTTGAGAAGATGGAACCTGCTAGCAAACTGCAATAATTCAACTTTTCTGAGTTGCTCCCTGTGACAGATTAGCTATCTAAAGCACATTTCAAGTCTCTGCAAGTTGACCTCCATACTCTACTGGAATGTGCTGAAACAAATGGCTGCCTTGAAGGAAGGAAATTGATCTGCAAACGTATCATAATTGGAAAATTGTCGACAGTCAGATAAAGCACAAGTGATTTGTAGATAATGTGCTACAACTTGCTACAATACAAGTGTGGTTATTGGATATCTGCCTCGGCACACAGTCTGGGACATTTTGAATGATATTTGAGCAACTGCTGTTGACTTTCTCCTCTTCTTATGTGTCTCTTTACACCGACGCTAACCCTTTAAGAAGTCTTTCGAGCTAAACTGAAAGCCTACCTTTTGGATAGTAAGTAAAGGCAATTCCACTACCAATTAAAGCACCCTCACAGACTGCTGGTGTTCACTTTATAAAGGCTATTCTTTAATCTCTATCCCACGGTAGATGGCCTTGAAGTTAAACGAAAGCCTCCTTTTCACACAAAGTAATGTCACTGAGTAAAACACTGTGGATCCACTCACTGCTCTTTGCTCGCTGCATGCCACAGGTTGATGAAAAAGTTCAAAGTCATCCTCACAACAGCTGCCAGAATGTAACACAAACCCTCTATTAAGTTATTGCTCTCCCTTAAGTGTACTCAAGCTTCATTTAAGCGCACTAACTTGACTCCCTCTTCATTTTTTCTTCTCTTCTGCTGCTTGTCTCCCTCCTTTCTTCTGCCTCCTCTCAAATGTTAGCGGGAGACAGTCACAGAGATGGCTGATAAATCAATAGCTATTATGCTGCCGGTCTTGTCATTTCTCTCTCGTGTCTCATCCTCCTTCATTTTCATCCGGCAGCAGCTGCTCGGGGACCTCTCCATCTCTCTCTCTCCCCTGCTTGTCTGGAGCTTTTACTTCCCACTCCTTTTCTTTCTGCAGCCACACCGACATTGTAATAAATAAGTCGAACTCAGGGACAGACAATAATCTTTCCCTGATTAAAGGGTGGTGAAGCCCTTGGCGCAAAGCGGCCGTAACACTCAATTACACTGCATCCAAATGGGTTCAGGTGATTTTATGATGCCTGACACGCTATTTGGCCCCCAATCTTGTTTTCTCAGCTCTAGATATTGGGAATTGGAAATAAATCCCAGCGGATAAAAGTTTGTATTTGCAAAGAAATCCGCCAAAATATAGAAGATTTAAAATGCCTCAATAGAAACAAATCAAACAAAGGACAGTTCTTCAGTGTGTTGTTTTTAATAACTAAATTAATTTTTCATTGTGCATGAAATTTACATGGCACATAAAAATCAAATCACAACACATATTTAATGGTGACACTGTTAATGCATACATATAACAATCTGTATGTATTCAGAGGTTACAAATTACATTTACTCCATTATTGTATTAAAGGAACATTTGTGAGTAAACTGTACTTTTTGAAATAGTTTGCTACAACTTGTTACTCCACATTACTCTATTTATTTATTATTTTTTGCATTTATTCGTAATATTGTTATGTTAAGAAGGTGGTCCACTGATCCCACGTCTGCTGGCGGGACTTGGGACATTTATACTGGAATGATCAAAGATTAAGGAGACATGTCAGCATGTAACATGCTGACTATCTTTATTGTTGTTTTGTGACATAATAGACATAGTCCTTGTTTATCTGATTTGCTGATTTATTTGCCAGATCATAACAAAATATAGGAGACACCAAGCAAAGAATGTCATTTTAATATGATTTTACTTATTGGTGCACTAAAACAAGTGTAATATTAAAGGTGGAGTACGTGATTCTCGACACATAGAGTAATGTAACTAACGTAAGCTAAGTTTTGGGTTAGCAAACTTTTGGCATTTTAAATGCTTACATTTAAAAAAGTGGTTAAAAAAACATATATCCTAAATTCTAAGTTTACTTACGCCTGACAGCCAACACCTGGGTTTCAGCATAACATTTCTCACCCAGAAATCCCATCTAAGTGCAGTAATACCAAGAGCAGGGTGTGCTGGAAACTCCCTCCTCTCCGTCCATGAATTATTCTGTTCATGTACGATCCCTGCCCCGCATAAATAATTCACCGGCTCTGCCCTCTTTTAACCTGCATTAATGTCGGGCAGGGTTCATCAGCAGCCTCCTAGCCTAAATCCAAAAATGCTAACTTTTGAAGTTGCCCAAGACACGACTTTAATTGGACGCCCTGTGCCTCCTGAACATTTCAAGTGGCAGAGTAAAGGGAATGTGTGAATATCAATAGCCATATGTGGGTGAGCTGTGTGTTTAGATTTTATGATTATAGTGCTCAGAACAACTAAAAATTACAATTTTGTGTTGCTATTGTTCTCAGCTCCTGGGGTTTTTAATATTGTTGGTGATAAAAGGAAATGGGCCGAGCTTTCTGTGCCTTAACAATCTACCCCTTCACTCTAAAAGCAAATTGCACTTTATGTCATCACAAAGGATTTCTTTGCTCTTTAAGGACGTGATCGGGCGCTCTACCTACAAGATTGAGAGAGAGACATACATAACCGCTCCTGTTTTATGTGTCTGTCACGACAGGTCCGGGGAACAATGCAGCAGCTGGACTTGCCCACTCCCAGTCCAGAGCCATGATCGCAGCAGCTGCCCGCCGCAGAGACACCAGCCACAACGAGCTATACTACGAGGACGCTGAGCACGAGAGGCGTGTTCGCAAACGTAGAGCAAGGTAATCCGTGCGGTGACTCTAAAATAGTTTCAAGCATCTGTGGAGGAATATTTCAAGGAGTCTAGGACAAGTATTAACCCATATAACTGTAGGAAATACCTACAAAACGTTGCATCTTTAGTCCCCACCCAACCTTATGAACTAGGAAGAATGTCTCTCTAAAAGCTGGAAGGTGATGTAAAAACTTGATTGCTCCATCATTAGGCACTAACACAGGTTTTGTTAACTGTGTTTCCTCCCAGACTGGTGGTGGCAGTAGAGGAGGCGTTCACACATATCAAACGCATGCAGGAGGAGGAGCAGAAGAAGGCACCAGGGGATGTGATGGACCCGCGAGAGGCAGCGCAAGCCATCTTCCCATCCATGGCACGTGCCCTGCAGAAGTACCTGAGGACCACCAAGCAGCAGCACTGCCATAGCATGGAGAGCATCCAGCAGCACCTGGCCTTCTGCATCACTAACAACATGACGCCCAAGGTCAGACCTCTGACACTAACGCATGACGGCCGCGTTTGTAGGATTTTTTGATGGGTTTCATTTGGCTGTATTTTTTTTTACTTTATTGCCATTAACAATACAAAACAAAAGCTTTGCTTGATTTAAAGTCAGTATTACTTTGTGAGCTGAATTCTAACATAATCCACCCCTCACCCCCCTCCAGGCATTTCTGGAGAGCTACCTGACCCCGGGTCCCACCCTGCAGTACAGCCGGGACCACTGGCTGGCCCGTCAGTGGACACTGATCAGCGAAGCGTCAGTTACCAGCGGCCTGAAGGACGGCTCGGTCTTCGTGCTCAAGTGTGTGGACTTCAGCCTGGTGGTGACGTCAAAGAAGATCCCTTATATCCAGATGTCTGAGGAATACATCGACCCCAAGTCACACAAGTTTGTCCTGCGGCTACAGTCCGAAACCTCCGTGTAGGACTCCAAAACTTTTGTTTCTTTTTTTAAACTCCTCACCCTCTTTCGTTGCTCTCAAATGTTTTCATTTTGGGTTTGCAGTTTTTGTTTTTACTTTTTTGGAATTTTTATATATTATATATGAATCTATATAAATTACACACGTGTTTGAATATATTGATCTTTTTCTGTTTAAATTGGATGAAAACAAAAGAAAGAATTGAGGCCGAATTTTGTTCACGGCAGTTTGACTCAGACGCCTCGATGATGGTTGTGTGCACGTGTGTTTGTGTGAGTGTGTGTGTCTGTATGTGCAAAGTGTGAGTGTGCGTATGTATCATTTTGTGTTAAAACAATCACTGGTTCCTTTTCTGTTTGAAATGCTGTAGCCAAACAAGATGGGACCATTTGAGGTTTCTGACATCCCCTGAGAGACTCGATCACTCCTTTATTTCCATGGGACAGAAAGACAGACAGACAAACAGACAAACCACTAAGGACTTCCACGGTGTGACTTTGGATTTTGATATTTGAAGCCTGATATCAACACAGGACAAATATCCTTTGTGTTGCTGTCTCGTCTACAACATTTCAATGTATTTTGACGACTTTTGGACGTCAACAAACAAACAAATGGGTTTCTTTCACTCGAAAACCAAATTAAATGCATTTGACGAAAAGATGAAACTAAACTTCAGTCAGACTTTGCATTCAGTGCACATTTAAAAGAAAATGCCTATAAAGGATGGAACATATGATATCAGCCTGCTCACAAAGGATGTCAGACTGTTTTCCTCTCACCACAACCTCCTCCTCACTTCTTCAGGACCTCTGTAGAGCTCCAGACAAATGTTTTTCTTGTCAGTCGAGATGTCAAACTCCAGCCCGCCTCATGTCCAGCTTAAGGCGTACAGTAACCTTGTTGAGTGCTAATTCTAGCATCCAAATTGAGCACTCTTTGAACTCTTCTGGTGCACAACTCTTCTCCAGGCGCAATGGAGCAAAATCTGTAATATTTCCACTCCAGTTGGGAAAAACACACGCACGCTACATTAAACACCGGGGCGAACTCAGAATGAACCGGATCATAAGGTGGATACATGCCCAAAAACATTTGCCCTGCCTCATCGGTTCAGTAACCTTCTCAGGGCTTTCATGTCTGCCTGACATGATGGAAAGGGAAGGCAGCGAGAAGGAGAGACACGATGTTAGAAATAAACTACTGATTACTCATAATCAGAATTCCCACTTTGTTACATAGCAGAAAGTCAAAATAATTTAATATGTAAATTCTCATATAAAAGCCAGTATTCAAATAAGCATGGCCAGAATGAACAAATAAAGGTCTGTCGCTAACAAAGAAAAAACTGAGGAGGGTGGAATAACCTGCAGCTCACTTGGTGAATTTAATACACTGTTAATTTCCACATCAAAAATGACATCAGTACAACAATCTGCTGCTCTGAGCAGAAATAATGGTTTCATGCTCTGTTAAGCTACTGTCAACAAAAACACTTCCTCGTGTTTTTCACATTAAAAGCCTACCTCTAAAAAGAAAGCTGTAAGACTTTTATTTTGGCATTTTTGCCTTTTAATTGACAGTCAACAGTGTAGAGAGACAGGAAACACGGGGAGGGAGGTCAAATATGATACGCAACAAAGGTCCTGTTCTGGAAAATTCTGGAGGAAGCTTTCAGATTTATTCATGGCTGCTTAACTTCGTTTAGGGGGGGGAGCCAAAGTAGCACACCTGAAGAGAGTCTTGCTGTACAGATGGATTTAGTGCTTTGGAAATAAACATCAATCTGAATTTATCAAGACAACAGGGCAAAAGGTTCTCTCAGCCACCGACCTAAATAAAGGCCGCTATTTGAGAATTTACAATATTAAAGTATGATTTAATCTTTCAGGGCTCACAGGGTTTGCTTGTATCACCAGAGTACGTAATAGATGTATCAAGTCAACAGTGGGAGCTGCAGCAGGGCGGAACCTCCTTCCCAACTGGACCGTCTGGTTTTCCTTTACTACCTTGTCTCACCTCTGTTGTCTGACAAACATGTTCACAGTGAATCCCTCGAGGTCAGCCACTTCAATGGAAGAAGCAGAAGGGATTTTTCTCATTCTTTCTCTCAGCCAGTGTATAAGTTTATCTTGTAAAGTCAAAAAAAAATTACAGTTACATTAAGCTAATGGCACAAAAATGTCACTTTTAGATTCTGTCAACGCTCAATTGTAACTGCTCTGTCCCTGTCATAATGATCCAGTAAATTTACCAAAGTTGTAAAAAGAGGATCACACTGAGCTCGTGTATAACTGCTCAAAAAGAAAAATGCTTTACTAAAAATGGCCATGAGCAGGGTTGTCCTCTACTGCCCCCTGGCTGGTAAACCTAATATTTTCAGTTTGTCTGCCTGAGGGCAGCAAGAATATGTTTCCATTTGAATAAAGATAGTGGTTATTTTAACAGTATTTCACTTTAAACTTGTAACTATTAAACCACCTGGAAAGCACTCATAAAAACATGTTTGCTGGTTCCTGCGTAATGCATTAACAGCAAATATCTTTTTTTAAATGCCTGGTCACATTTTGTACCTACTGACACATGAACTTTGTATGATCCCAATGTGACTGTGCCTCCTGTTTTTACACTGTATCTATTTATGTAAACAAGCATGTGTGTATGTAGGTATGTATGTATGTCATTCCAGTTCACATGACCAGCCTTTCTCCCTGTCCTCTACATCACCACCATCTGTCACGCTGCTGCCAGGTTACATTCTTCTGTCATTGTTTGTTTTTTGTTGGACAGCTTTATGATGATGACGTGACATTGCAACGTAAGACATGTTTCAGTTTTGCAGCATTAGCATTTACAAAAAAATAAACCTTTTTATGAACATTTGTAAAACTGCTCTATGGGATTGTTCTGTGCAGTAAGGGGCCCCCGATTTGTCTCCAAAAGGTCATTTTTGTTTCATCAGTTTTATTAGACCCAGTTTTATAACAGTTTTCTGAGTGGAAATCTGCTCTACGGGTGTCCAGATGTCAAATTTACATATTGGGTATTTAGTGGGAACTTTATTGAATATGGAGGACGTAATCCGCTATACTGCTCACGTCAGCTGCAGATGAAAATGTCACCTTGGATATTCCTTCCATGAAAACAATTAAGTTTGAAGACCCTCATTTGTGATTTATTGCTTTTCTACTTTTTTGTCCTTTCATGGTTTCCTACATATACCAGAACTTCAGTTAAAGATGGCTGTTTAGCATATGAATACTTTTCGCTACCAAACTTATTTGTGAAAATGAGGTGTGTTTAATGGCTGCATTGCATTCTGCTTTTTTTAGTTTGAGGCTTGGAGGAATGGATTTCTCTGCTGATTGGGCAAAATGGTCACTACAAAAAGAAGCTCTTATTAAACATTGTGTAATTATGCAATGAAGGTATTTTTTTAACACGATGTTAAAGTATAATAATGGTTCAATTAATGGATTGTAATATATTTTAATTGATTATAAGCTCAGTTTTTATTTTTATTGATTAATTGTTTAAGGGGTTCAAAACTCCTTAAAATTAACCAAAAATGTATATCTGTTGAAGTGCCTTGAAACCTCTTTAACCATCTATATAATCCATCAAAATGACTCTGTTATCCCAAGATAACAAGATAAGTAACTTGTAAACTCAAGATGATGTATAAAATAAGATTGTTATGTCCACAGCCATGTCTGCCAAGAATGCCAGTGGGAACACTGTTGATAACTGGAAAGCAACCTCTTGTTTCAAGAAAATTACACTTTTATTGATAAGGAGATTAAGGAGAAGGCTTCTGTAGATATCAATGATGTTTACCATTTATGATTTAAGAGTTGTTCAGTTTCCCTGCCTGTAAACTTCAAACTCCTATCAAACTGCGTAGATAACGTGTGGTAGTCTAGGCATGCAATGCATTTTACAGAGGATTTTTCCTTAAAATTCTCTTTCACAGTGTCTGTAATTTCTTCTCTCCCATTCCACCACTCTTACTCCTCAGCATCTCCATATGCACTAGTTTCTTGCCTCAGCTGCAGGCTTGCTAACACTCTCCTCTGTCCCTGCCCATTAGGCATCGGGCATTGCTGTGTGACATGCCGGAGCAAAATTCCAGCTTTTTTGCGCCTTATTTTGGTGGGGTTTTGTTGTCATGGAGCTCAATGGTAATTGGCTTGCCATCAGCCTGTCAGTGGTGCAGCCGGGCCTTGTGGGTAAATGAATGTCAGTGTCAGTGTCCGGTGCTGAAAACAAACAACCTCATCCTTCTGCGAGGCCGCCTGTCGGAACTCATCTGTCCTCGGCTTAATCCCTCTACCGTACCCGCCTGCTCTGTGCAGGACCGGGACGAGGAGAGGGATGGATAGAGAAGAAAATGAGGAGCATTTGCATCTAAATGGAAAGTTTTTCTTCCCTTCATTCCTCCCTCTCTATTTGTTTGGTAATGACTTGGTTATGTGCTGATCAAGGCATGAGAGAAAATCCTTCTATCTTCTAGTGGCTTCAGTTTTGAACAGAAATCTACAACTTAATACACCTTATCCTGTCTTTGTTCTTTGCTGTTTTATATTGAATCTCTTAAAACCCCACACCCACTATGTGTTGCTGTCATCCTTCCTCTCGTGGGAGTAAGGAGGTGTGTGTATATGTGTGATATAGAGAATCAGTCGTCTTGCCCTCGTTTTACTCAACGTTCATGTAAAACACCATCACGCTTGACATTCACAGGATTATGTAACCTGAAGGCTCTTGAGAACATCACAGCACTTGCACCATGACACTATCAGCTCCTCATTCCTCAGGAGAGTGTGCGATATCATCTTCTTGCTTTGGGTCACGTTTAAATGCACACACACTCACACAGCTGATCGTTTTCATCTGTCAGCTATGACATGATTTATGTGTAAATCCCACACCGTGATACAAACATCCTGTTTACACACTGCATCGCATCCACCTCCAGGGGAATAATGATTCTTGCATGGCTCTGTATTATTAATTCATGTCCAGCGGTGTGGGTTCAGCAGGAGTGTGTCCGCTCCATGTGCAGGATGTTGGGCCCCGGAGGGCAGCCTTTTAGTCTGTTTCACCCCAACTCCCGCACCCCAGACTTCTTCCAGCCCCACTGTCCAGGTCCCTTCTTCCATTAGGATGCATAATGATGCTGAATTATTCACTGATGTTTGAATAATTCAAGGTGAAAAGCTCATTGACTGAAGGAGAAAATGTGCCAGTCTGCTGTCTTAAGCATCAGTCTGGACCTTCTTAATGAGGGAGAGTGTGTTCTCACAGACACACACTGTATAGACAGCACAGGTGACTCACATGTAGTCATGTACTTTTATTAACCCTGTTTTACATCATGAAAACCTTCTCCAAAAAAGGTGCCTTTAATACCTTTCTGTGCTGCTCTTTTAATTCAGATTTAATCTATTAACATTTAATATACATTCATTTTATTTTGCCCCCAAATTAATCACAAGAAAACAAATCAAGCACTATTCTACTTAGAAGAACATAAATATTTGTCATTTAGTTGCACACAGAATCATCATCTATTAATTTATGTCAACCTTAAAGCTGCTATAATCAATATTTTTACATTACCATATTTTTAATCTTATAGATCGGTCGGCCATGAAAAACTCATAACTATCACCTTCACGTGTTTTAGCATCTTCCAGCAAATTGTTTGGGCTTCATTGCCCACAGCAAATTTCAGGAAGCTGTTTTCAAGGAAAAAAATTAAAAACCCACTGTACACTGCATGTCCAGCACCAAACAGCAGACATTCAAAGTTATTGATTAGCTGGTGAACATAGTGGAGCCAGATATTTCCCTCAGTGGACCAAAAAGGAGAGTGAACATTGGATTTAGATTGTTAATTTAGCTTGAAACTATACAACGAATGCGTGCTAATGTAAGAAACTGTTAACACGTTAGCTAACTTAAAAGTTGCTAATATGTTAATGTTGTGTTTTTTGAGTTTCCCCCCAAATGGCCAAAATGTATGGAGGTTTAACTAACGTGTGTGCAACACGGAAGCATTAATATCCTGACATCCTGGAGAGTACGGGAGAATTGCTGCTTCAGGCACTCTGCTAACTTTATTATAAATTAGGCCAAAATGTCCCCTGACTCCAAATCAGTTCTGTTTTATCTGCCTAACTATTTGAACCACAGTTGAAAAATCTTTGTTGGGAGACCATGCATTTCATTTAATTTCACTTCTTTTAAGTTATTTTAAAAAAACAACAAATGTGCCAAGCAAATTCAGAATTTTGACCCAGGTCTGAGCTTCCAGGACACCATCCCTTAGACCTTCAGGTTACTCATCACTGTAATCTTCCTCATCTTGGTCCTGACTTTCATTGCTGTCTTCGGTGACGTAGCTGTCAGGGTTTTCCTGGTCGTCAGCAGACTCATCATCGTCCTCCGTGTTCACCCTCCCTGACAGGACGTCCTCTATCCAGTCCTCAAGGTCCTGGGCAGTGGGCAGGTCCTCGTCGTTGGACATGTCCAGCCACACGCTGTCCGCCTAGAACACAGAGCACAGAGAAAGTTAAGGTAAGGGTTAACACTCCACTTTGATGCAGTCTAGAACTGAAACCATTACTTACATCTGTGACGTTTACCACACCAATCTGAGGTCTAAACAGGTCCAACTTGAAGGTTTTTTCCCAGTAAGTGGTCAGCTGCAGGGGCGAGACAAACTAGGTTACCAGACAGATCAGTGATCTACATTTGACAGGAATATGGTTGTTGTTACTAGTTTGTATAGATATTGTTTCTCAAATCCATATTGAGAAATATTTAGAGTTAGAAATGGTAAGCTAATGATGAGGCAGAACCAGAGGGAAATCATCAGGGTCGATCCAGACGATGCTGAGCTCTGGGTTGTTGGTGTTGTCTCTGGCCACGTCTTTCAGGATCTCCAGGAATTCATAGCCGTCTGGGGACGACAGAACAGAAGAACCTTCAGCTTTAGAAGGCCTACCTTCAAATAAAAGCAACCACGTGAAACCAAAAGAGAAAAGGCACAGACCTGGATCTTCCTCCTCAGCAAACGCAACAATATGTATTCCATCCATGTCGTCCTCCTGGAAATTAAAAAAAGTTTACAACATACGCTGGTTTTACAATCCAACTTAAATCCATTTTTATAGAATTTATAGTGGTGTCATAGGTTTGATTCACTACATAGGTTAGGTTAATTCTATATATACAACATATAACCACACGCTGTATGATATCTGTATATCGTCCTGATGTGGCACCGCAAATAAGGTTAAAACAATAATATGGAAATGTATACAATATAGTTTGGGGGGCCATCTGTCAGCTTTGGTAAGACCGAACAACTACTCACCCATGTTTCAAACATATTCTCTGCCCGGAGCTTCCTCAGAGTAGCCCTGTAAAAAGCACACTTTCATTAAATGTGTACCCATGTTTTAATAGTGCTGAAATAACCTATAAAACGTGTAAAATTAAATCAACCTTCTGTGTTGGTTCACAAACTCGACAATGTCCATCTCTGACAGAGGTCTGCCAGGCAGAATGGCCGGCTCCTCCATGAATGGCTCATAAAAATTCACCTCGTTCATCTTGAGGGAGAGATGTTTGGCTACCTAAAACATACAACATGCCAGGATTTCATTATGATTAGTGGATGAAGGATATATCGGTTTTTTTACAAAGTAAACAAACAGAAGAACTGAAGGGTTTCAATCAACTCTGTATAATGCTTCATTCCTCTCCCAAGTGTGTTCAAACTTGAACTTGAAAACAACACGGTTTCCGCCAGATCATTTCATTGTGTTACTATTTTCTTGGGAAATAGGCTTATTTACTTTCTTTATCTCAGAGCTAGGTGAAAAGATTGAGTCCACTCTCGTCTATGAAACTATCAGTAGCTTAGTTTAGCATAAAGACTAGAAATGGGGGGAACCTGCTAACCTGACTTTATCTAAAGCTAACAAAATCACCTACTAGCACCTCTAAAGCTCGCTAATTAGCAAGTCTGGTACAACCCCTTGTTAAACCCCAACCTGATGTTTTTACACTTTGGTGAAATAAACAAGAAATAATGTGATGATCTAACAGCTTTGGAGGTGCTAGGTGGATATTGTAACATTTAGACAGACTGTTTCCCAGTTTCCAGTCTGTATGTTAAGCTAAAATAACCAGCAGCTAGCTACAGCTTTATAATTAGTATACAGAGTATAGATATTCACATCTAATGCTCAGCAAGAAAGAGAATAGTTGTATTTCCTACCTTTAAAGAGTGCATTAACAAACCATGTGTATGTGTGAGGAATCAAAAGGGGGTTTTACAGCATTATGATCATTTGATTCCTTGGATAGTAATGCAGATTAAGATTTCAATTTGTACATCAAGACTTACAGATTTATCAAATGTGGCAAAGAACTTGATGTAAGGCTGAAATCGCTCTGAGGCCTCCTGAAAAGCTTTGTAGTCTAAGAAAAAAGGGAGACAGAGAGAGAGACTGATGAGGAATTCAAGAATGACAGAAACCTAAGTAGGACTAAGTAAAACAGATTTAAGTGTGGATCTTCATCATTCACATTCTGTTCACATTCCCAGCCAAATCTACAGTATATGTGATCGGAAAGGCAAGCAGTGAACACCACTTGCTTCATTCAATTTCCCATCATGATTGTACTGTCTTCACCCAAGTAACAAAGTCTCCCTTTAATACAGTTTTATACGCTTGTAACGCGCCCCTGGCTCGGCTCCCAACAAGGTCACAACCAAGGACCAACCTATCTCTGGATAGAAATAGGCTCCATAATGAAACTTCATGCCACTGTCATATCAGACCAGATAGCATCTTCCCTGTCTCACTTTTTCTCCCTTTTTTTGAGAGGAACTATAATTGCAGTTTGACCTATTAGACAGAGAGCTAGAAGCTATTTAAAGGCTCTCCAGAGACCGAGTGAGAGTGTCACAGTCTGGAATCAGGTTTCCTTTGAGCAGCTAGTTAGGCTACATGATGATGTAGCTCCATTAGCATTTAGATCCCATTAGCATTTGGGGAACGCGATATGGCAACTTTGGGGGTAAGACAAACCGTGTAGATGTATTTTTGAACCCATCACATGCTTCTTGTCTTTATTAATGAAAACACAAAAGGCATTAAAACACTTCACTTGGTCACATAGTCACTATAGCACTGAGTTTGGTGGTAAACTAACATGAATCTTCTCCTTTGAAGTAGCCAATGAGGCGTATGTCTTCCTCCATCCTCTCGAAGGCTCGCAGCTCCATGGCATTATTGATCATTTCCACTGGGTCCTCCAGCACCTAGAGGGCGGTATAATACAAGCGGGTGATTGTCACGTTTCAACAAACACTGCAAAACAGCAAAAAAGTTCAACTTTTTGTGAAATCAGCTTTCTTGCTAAAAGTTAAATGAGAAGATACAGCTAGCAGCCAGTTAGCTTGGTTTAGCATACAGACTGGAAGCATGGGGTGACATACTAGCCTTGCTCTGTCCGACGCTAACATAGGCTGCCTACCAGACCCCCTAAAGATCGTTTAGTTAATTACCCATCAGATTGTTTATTTAATCTGTACAAAAAACAAAAAAAGTGTGGTTTACAGGGAGTCATGTGCCAGATTATTTCTTAGCCGTGAGCTTTCAGTGCTGAGAATCTTTGACTTGTATGATGAGAAGTTTTCAATTGAACAAACCAACACAGTTAAAGAAAATACATAGAACTTGGTTGGTGGATATTTTTTTCAAACAGAGACAGTATCCTTTTGCGTCTACTCTTATTGCTAAGCTAGGCTAAGCTAATTGGCTGCTGGCTATCGCCTTAGGTCAATACCGTAGCCTACTTCAATTAGTCCCAATTAGACACTTGTCCCTTCTACTGGCCTGTTGTGGCTACATGTTTTGACAAATTTATAAACGCAGGTTGCAATAGACGCCTGGTCTACTGTTTTATAAAAGGTCAAAAGCCTAGGTCACCTGGTTGAGCTAGTTCTAAGCTGCTTAGATTGTGCATACAAATATGAATGTTAATTTTAGTAATTGAAAGATGAGTTAGATTCTCCACAATTCATTTGTTCAGTTCAATTCAGATTTATCATTATGATAAAAACGAGAGCCAAAAAAAGGCTAATTTTTATAATATTAATACTGGTTGAAATAAACAATTTGATAGTAGCCTGTTTCTTCGCTGCGCAAGAGTTTTGTGGTTTTTAATGCTTGTTCCCATATAGATGCTTGTCCCAAATAAAGGCAGGGTGAGTTAAGTAATTAAAGTAAACAAAAGCCCGGGCTGTTATTTAAAAGTTTTATGGTATTTAACATACAGATATGAGAGTAGTATGAATCCAAAGTGAATAAGCGTGTACAGCAGTGAATTGGTAGAAGCTGTTTTGGGCAGAAGTGATTTCCTATAGATTAATTGGTTCAGCATGTACTCTCCAGCTTAATTAACAGTACAGTACAAAATATTAAGTTCTTTTCATAAAAAAGTCAATAAGTTTGAGGTAGAAGTTAACTATGACTCCCTCAACAAGAAACATCCTATCACAGGGCTTAAAATTATTTTACATGCTCCGCTAACAGCGGGTAGAATATTGCTGTGCTGAGAAAACAATTTGCAACTTT
>JAPMOB010197485.1:0-16160 GCA_029875015.1 Lepomis gibbosus
CGTTAACGCAGCCGTTAACGCCGATAACGGCCCACCCCTAGTTTTTCAACATTTTGTACTTCTTTTACCATGAAAATGTAACTTGGTGTTTATTATGTATGCATTTCTTGTGATTTGGCTGCTACCTTGCCCAGGTCTCTCTTGTAAAAGAGATTCTGAATCTCAATGGGACTTCCTGGTTAAATAAAGGAATAAAAAAAAAAAATCCATCAGGCGATTTTTAAATTAAACATATATCATAAAAGTTATTCTACAAATTTCACAGTTTTATTCTTTTGAAAAAAATATGCACAACAGCTGCAGCATCATTATAATCTATGTTCTGATGCAAAACATGAGGTAAATTTCAATTTCAATTTGACTGGGCGCACACAGCACATTAGTTGTCCTGAAAATCCACCATATCCCTGAACCACCCCTACATCGATACTAAATTGCATAATAAATTCTCAGCCACCGTCCTGCACTCCAAGCCAGGGCTCAATGTTCACTCCCCCTCCTAAATGAAGAAATGTAGGAGCACACAAAGAAAACAAACAGTGCATACATATTTATACAACACGTGTGCTCCTTCTCCTTGTGTGCAAAAATGACGTGAAAACCAGTGGAGGACAATAGAAGTGAAGACCACAGCATCTGGACACTTAGCATGGGCCTTAAAACAGACACAGCTTTTTAAAACACTTATCACTAAACAGTGATGAGTGAAAACACTCATCACACAAAGCTCTACCGTGATTGGCGCATTGTGGCATGTGGGACTTTTGAACCAGGGACGTTCACCATACACCAGCACCACCCACGCCACATTTTATGTAAACAAGATTACTGAACAATATTTATAACAATTACTTTTAGTAAAAACAGAAAGAGGGGAGTGTGTTGCTCTCAGGAGGAGGCAGCTAGAAGGAGCACATATTGACACAGTGGCCTGGCTGCTCTATTCACCACCTGGATTAGTAACTAGTATAAATTAGTATATTAATATAATAACAGTATAACTTTAAATTAAAAGTATAATGTTAATTACATACTGTTAGTATACTAACTCCGCAATAACATAACTATTTAAGCATGAACAACGAGTTCAACATTATAAAAGTTTGCTGTTGGATGTCAATCTGTTTTTCATGTCCCGCCCCATCCAGGCTGCGATCGGTCAGTTCACGATAGGGGGAAACTGACAAGCACATCAACTTTATGAAAAGTTAAACATGTTGATGGAAGATTACAGTAGGTTGAAGTCTTTTTCATCATTTCCTCTCATATCTATTTATAGCGGCATATGCGAGTGCACTGTAGAGTACTGTAAGCTCTTACATAAAAACCACAAAATCGGCAAAAAAAACGCTTGTTAAGAGGAAATTCTGGAGCAAGTTACTAGGCAATCACTGGCTGTGGCTGAGTGGGAAAATTGAGTGGTAAGCACCACCTGCAGGCTTCAACACTGGTGCATCACTGATCTTGAGTGCGTACAAGGCCAGTTAGTATTTGGCACAGTTTAGCAATTTCAACTGGAGAGAGAAGAGGCGGCACTCACAAAGATTAAAACCCGAATCTAGTGAAATTTGAAGAAAAATACTACCCTCGTACAGTGGGAGGGTATATTTGGACTTGTAGTCTGATTTCCAACATCGTCATGCCTCATCTGGACAGGGTGTCCATGCATCATCGTGTGTGTTTAATTTTTAATGCCAGATAAAAATGGGCCAATAGGACAAGCCTCCGTATGCTTGAGGAGCTGGTTTAAGCTCTAATGCTGCGTCACCTGCCCCAAGGAAGGGCTGTGGCTTACTTACATACATACAAGTTTGTTCCACTATCGGTGGGGATATCTCACTGACATAATGCGCCCCCTAGCCCCTTTCCCTAACCTTAACTTGATTGTAACCTGAAACCTAAAACCACATCTTAGCCCTCAAAAGCAGTCACTGTTTGTGGGGACCTCAATTATTATCCCTGCGGAGACACGAGTCCCCATGGGTTAGCGTGCATTCATGTTCGAGTCAAGAACATGAAACACACAAAATACACATGGACAGATTCAAACAAACACGCCCACCTACTCAGAAAAACAGCCAATACAAAGAGGAGAAAATGAGGCAAAGCTTCTAAATGAACAGGAAGAGGACAAGAAGCTGAAAGCACAGTGTGGAGGGGCAGAGCATAAATCACGCTGATAACAGTGTGGGCAGGTCATAGCCAGAGGCATTAATAATACACACATACACACAAGAACAAGGTGGTAGTCCTGGGGCCACGCTCACAACGAAACACCCATCAACACGGTGAGGAAGCCCTTACTCGTCTCGCTAGCTCACGCGCACACATGCATACACACACATGCATCTGTCCCGCGAGATGATTTATTTCAATAGAGTGCTGGACCTGTCAAGCAACAAGTAAAAGAGCTAGGGGCGGGAGAAGAGAGATGATATGGGGTGGAGTGGGGAGAAAAACAAATCTCATTCCCTGCCCGACTGCCGTGGCTTTTCTGACTGAGAGGGGAGGAAGGGCCATACAATAGGTCAGCGGAGGGTGGGGGCTGAAACACTGAGAAATTCTACATGTGAGAACTCGACGGGTAAAGCGGAGAGGCAGAGCAAAGGAAGAGAGGAGAGGAGGATCCGTAAAAACAGAGAAAGCAGAAGAAGCATAGCGGGAATGAAGACAGAGGAGAGCAGGAAGGGACCAGGTCAGAGGTTTATTTGTTCCTGTGTGTGATTGTGGAATGTCCATAGTAGCATAGAAAACACAGGAAATGTTGAATAAAAAAGATTTAAAAAGTAAAATAAAGTAAGAATTTTATTAACAATGTTTTTTAAAAAGTTCAGATTTCTGAGGAAGGACAGGGAGGGGGAGAAGGGGGGCCACAGTCTTCAGAATTGGCAGTGCTGGCTGCTTTACAAAGGCCCCTGGCCCCCACCCCTTTGAGCTTTGGGTCCTTTTTCTGCCAGCAAATAGCTTTTCTAGTCTCCCTCCATCAGTGAGAGCAGATAGCACTGATACACAATGCTTTCAGCTACCTAACTCTTGGCAATCTGTTCATCACACACTTAAATAGCGTCCGTCTGGAAAAGAAGGAGGTGAGAGATGGACAATAGACCAAACACAACTCCAGGAAGGTCAAATAAATAAAAGCAAGGCTTTACAAAAACTCCCGAATCTACAGAAATGCTTTAAAGAGAGGAAACGAAGACGTGTCCGCACTAAAAGACTAGGAAGGAAGGCAGCATTGGGGTTTTGGTGGATTTGTTGTGCTGGCTTCCTGGTGCTGAGCAAATGCCATCAGGTATTGTAAGCAAAGCCTGGAAAGCTTTAAGTTTGTGCAATCCTGCCCGTGCGCACGCAGGCACGCACGCACGCACGCACGCACGCACGCACACTAACTCTCTCCAGCACCGCCTTTTCCTGCTACTTACTCACTCTCTCACACATTTTTATTGATCTAGCTCACCAGCAGCTAGCCTGGTGAGCTCACCTCATGTGGAGAGGCCCAAGATTGATATGTGGACAGTGTATTATAAATCAACAAGCTTAAAATTGAATTGTGCAAAATCAATTGCGGTCCAAATCCCCAGTTGGCTGCCTTTAATTCTTATCATAAATCTTCTCTCTCACTCACACAAAAGGGCTCATATTCCCGCCACAACAGGACTCAAATTATGAGAAAGTACAGCAAGAGAGACGATCTCATAATGAGTTTTCTTTTTGTGCCACTGATGTGTGGACAAACTCCACACTCACTGGGTGTAATATACTTTAATGTTTGATTTTTTTCACTTTAATCATACATGAATTAGGTTTTTCTTTTAATTTTTAAGAAAAAGGAATGAAACAAGCTTTTACTTAATTTTACTCATGCATAGTTCTTAAAGATTTTATCATTGTTTTCAATGTTCTACCTCAGATTTATGAAGTGATCCACTGTTTGGCCTCAAGTGTTAACGATAAAGAAGAGTTTAATCCACAATTCTTTAACTTTAAGTCAGGAGCAAAAATCAGTCTTTAAACTTGAAATAAATATAAATTTGATACTTATTGATAGAGAGATTTGAAACTTTTTATCGTGATAACATTTTTGGCCATATCGACCAACCCTAGGATGAAGACAGCAGCAGTTTCCATTTCATGAAGTTTAGTCAGCACAAGACTGCCCACGCTAAAGACCCTCATCACAGAAGCACTAGAGGGTATCGCTGATCTTTCATGAAACAATATGAAGTAATAAGTCCCTCGAAAGATGTCTTTGGCAGCTGTGCCATTTCTGCGTTCTCATGAACTGGCGCTAAAGTCAAAAGTTAGGTCGGAAAAGAGTTACACAAACATGCTCGAACTTTTCTCGCCTCCCGTTATGTGGATAGTTCAAGAATCAGTTCGCAACTAACAAGATGATTGTTATTAGTAACTGTAATGTGATTACTGAAGTTATCAACAGTAATGTGTTCCATTACTGCGTTACAGACAAAAGTAATCTGACTACAGTAACGCGTGCCCCAACACTGTTCAAGATGCGGGGGCAAGCTGATTTAAGCTATAATGAAAGAATTTCAGAATCTAGGCTGTACATGGGGCCTCACCAAGGACAGAAATGCATGGAGCATCATTAATGCATCACTTTTCAAACAGAATAGATGCTGCCAATTCTTGTGAGGCAATGCAGGTTAAGTTAGGTTATGATATTATTTTATCCAATTTTACCCAATCAGAATCTAGTGTCAAATATGCGTTTTCTCAGATTTCAGTATTGACACTTGTTATGAAATCGGAATCCATTCAAATCCCAGAGTGAATCCATTTAGGTTACTAATCAACTTTGCTGTGCTGTAAACAGATCTACTTAAATGCATGAAAATATATCTGCTCAAGAAGTGTCTGATGTAGAATTAAACCACACTTGCAGATACCTCATGTAACCCAGTGTGCCTCCAAAATCAACCAGGACAGAAATCTTAAGGATTACAGCTTAAAAATACTACCATAAACTGTAGATTTTGTATTATGAAGACATGACAAAACAAATACAGTAGTTAGTAACTGTACTGGACAGATGGTAACATATGTCTCTGCACTGGGTAACACGTTATATCTTGTGTCTGTGTGTGTTACAGCTGATCTGTGTCACACTGTGTAGTGTGAACACCGTCCAGGCGAGCCCAAGCTTAAGGACCCGAGGCAAGTAGAAGCCTTAGGGGAAAGAACAGGCCGTTTTGGCAGAATGTTTTACCCATTCATATATTCACTGAGAAATAAAGAAAATGTCTGCCACTGCTAAAAGAAACATTCAAATTAAACACATTTTTCCCCCATTCATTTCCTGCCTTTTCCATCCCCCAGAGCTTTCAAATCACAACGCCAAGTCCTGTAAAATGGGCTCTGAATATTCCTTCCTTCATGATACGTGTATAAGACCCATGTCTGAATGAACCTCATACGTCAGAATATATGAATACAGACTTTTTCAAACATACAGGCAGTTATTTGATCTCAGTATGCGTTTAATGGGACCCATCGCTGTGCAGCACTCCACTCCTGTGGCAACATCAACCACTGAAACCTCTTCAAAAGCAAGGAAACAATCCAATTCTACTACACAGCAGTGGTGATGCTGTCTGTGGGCAACCCTCCAGCAAAACCTCTGACAGACGGGTCATGACGCAACTCAGCAGCAACTGCTGCATATCAATGCATTCAGGTGAAACGTCTTACATAACTCCTGAAATAGGCACCTTTCCTTCACCAGTCTGGATCCAAATGAGATCACACACTAAGAGGCTCTCGACTATTTTGTATTTAACTGCTGTGATTAAAATGTTTGGTTGATAAGACTGAGAAAATGAATTTTAAAAAAAAATCTCATTAGAGGTCTAAAGCATACACAGTGAGGTGAAATATTTAGATTTGAAATTAGGGCCAGGGACTCGAGGGCAGCTTTAATGAGCAAGATAAAAGGAAGGCAGCAGCTGGCAAGTTTACGTCCTGCTACTGCATTCAGGCACTACAGGAAAATTAGCTTTGTGTCCAGTGCTGTTTAGGGCAGTAGGGAGGGAGGATATCAGTAAATGGCAGTGAAGCAAGTTTGTCCTCTGCTGTTTATACAGAGGTACTACACACCAAAATTATTTAAATTGTGTGTAGAGAAATTTCAAAATGTGTCACGGTTTACTTGTAAAGCAATAATCAATTCAAAAATAAAAACACAATCGGTTAAAAACAAGTAATAAAGCATTAAAATGAGTCAAAAAAGTGTAAAGCCAGAAACAAAAGCATGATTCCCAACTTTAGAGCGGCCGTGGAAATATCAGTCCAAACCTGGATTAATTGTTCTAGTATAAACATAGAGTGAAAGTGACCAATAACCTAATAAGCAACTTTCTTTCCAAGTTAAAAATCTGACTGAGGTAGATGTCTTCCAAAGAGTTCAAGTACATTTCATTTGACAAGATGAAAAAATAAACCGGGGAACAAGAAGATTTCCTGATGAGCTACTCACTGCCATAAGTACAGAATAGAGAGGGGAACACGCACGTCAATTATTTTTTACAGTTTTGTTGTTTTTTAATTGATGACACACAATGTTGTATTCAAGTTAATCAAGTTATTGTTTCAGTGCAGGAACCAAATAAAGTAACACTTCTTAGGGCTGTACAGTGCGAGTATTTCACTCACATATGCCCAAGCATAAGATAAGCAAGGTTTGGGTGTGGCTCGCTGGCTATTTAGGGTTAGGGGTGCAGTTTGCTGAAACATGTTTAACCTTTTAGGACATTAAAAACGTTTGACATGCAACAGCAAACTCTGGAGAAGTTGAACTCATTGTTGTGCATGAATGGTTAGAATTATCGATGAGTTAGTACGTAGCATTAACAAATTAGAGACTAATCACAATGCAGTTCATGGGCATTTTCACTATGATGAGTGGTCAGTGTTGAAAAGCCATGTACATTTTTTAATAGCTGCTTTTGCAGCATTGAAATATATGTTTTAAAAAGCTTTGATAATATTACGGTCCACGCTGATTGTCCAGATACTGGGGTCTTCACTTCCATAGTCATCCACTGTTTTTTACATAATAAATTGAACACAAGGATTATGTAGTAAAATGTTAATTAACTGTGTTATTTGAATATGTTCCACTGCATTCCTAAATTCTTTCATTTAGGAACACATGTACTCCTTGGGGAAAAGGTAAGTGAGAGCCTTGCCTCTGATTATTTTAAACCAAGAATTAATCAGAAGGCGTAACTCAAACTTAATAGATGTATTCCAAAGAAGGCACACAGACCCTCTGTCAAGTCTGCAATTGTTTACATGTCCGTTTATTGACAAATCCCTTACCAAGTCTCTATAACATGAATAGTGAATTAATTAGGGATCTAAGCAGTGAAGCTTGGTTTTGTTTTGATTCGTCTTTCTTTCTTTCCTTCTTTTTCTCCGCTAAAAGTGTTAGGGCAGCAAAAACTGCTGGACGAAAATTCACCAAAATTGGAAGGTGGGTTGCAAATTACACCCACTACTCAGGCAAAAAAATGGCACTCGTAGACCTCATGGTGGCGCTTTAACAATCAACTTTACGTTTTCGCAATTATCTCGAAAAACAGCTTTGTTTAGAGTCAAACTTCTTTCATCATTTTAATCTCTGGATTCATCTGCATCTTTGCTCCAATGGTCTTTTTACCACTTTTCTCTAAAACCTATTTTTGCGAACTCGTCCCAGATAATTTTGCCAGTCAACCTGAAACGTTAGCACGATTATCTACGGACTTTGCTGATCAAAAGTTATCAAAAGAATTTTGATATGTCAATACCCCCATACTTTTTTACTTTTGTGTATTTACGTAGAATTTTACATAAATGCCTGTAAATCAAAATTGGCTTAAGCTATTGTAACCAAACTTGACGCGTCTGTTCAGATGCTCGGTCCGAGCTTCGCTGAGCAGTCCTGGGATATACTTCCACAAGGGGGCACGACACTTGCAAAAAGTTTACCTCGTTATTTGCTACATGGAATCGTACCAAATTTGGTTTGTACGATCTCAGGAAATCTCGGGATCTTGGTAATGATTGCTCAAGGTAGATGTGGCAAGAAATATAAGTTTCTAGAAATTTCTTATTCCAAACATCTAAGAAAATAACACGTACGTCCTAGAGAGCTGAATTTTTTCAGCACAATCACTGATATGTGACTAACGTTTGCCTCACTGCAGCTTATGTTCAATTCAGAAGTCAGTCACTCTATATTTTTCAGAATATGCTAAATCAATTACATTTACATTTATTCATTTAGCTGAGGCTTTTATCCAAAACTACTTACATTTTTGCTATATACAGGTCGCACGCCTCTGGAGCAACTAGGGGTTAAGTGTCTTGCTCAGGGAAACAATGGTGGATGGTTATAGTGGGGGATTGAATCCAGGTCTCTCACACCAAAGACACCAGTCTTATCCATCGCGCCATCACCACCCCTTAACACCTATATCTCCACAAGTCTTTCTTGAAACGCTACCAAACTCAACAGACATTCTCTAGATGGCCGATATCAGGTGTTTCAAAGGGTTTTTAAATCGGTTAAACGCTGAGTCTGCAGTGATATTCAGTATCTTGCTATAACTTGTACAGTATGCACAACATCATCTTTTTTACTCAGTGTTGGATC
Source organism: Lepomis gibbosus (assembly GCA_029875015.1). Classification (NCBI taxonomy): domain Eukaryota; kingdom Metazoa; phylum Chordata; class Actinopteri; order Centrarchiformes; family Centrarchidae; genus Lepomis; species Lepomis gibbosus. The sequence continues at coordinate 8,657 of JAPMOB010197485.1, forward strand.
AAGTGCCACCAAAATAATTGACAACACACCCAAAACCAGCAGAATGAGGTGTGATTTTGACCATTTTGACTAAGAGTTTTATGTTTAAACTGACAAAACTATCCAGGTCTGACATCACTACGTCAACGTGTGAGAAGGTGTTTAATAACTGTCTCTCCAGTAGCTCAGTCAGAAAGTCACCTACTCTGGAGATCTGCAGGTCCATGTTTCAAATCCCCAGGTGACCAAGTCAGACTTGACAATGGGAGTGTTCAGATCTATGAGTAAGTCTAAGTTCTCTATTTTGTTTGGATCTCTTGACACTTTCTTCTTATTTTTCTGTGCTTAAAAGTGTTTATGCAGCTTAAACTTTAAACCTTCCCATCACAAAATGTTGCAGGTGGGCTGAACATTTCACCCAGCAGTCAGGTGACACTCTCTGATCTCAAGGTGATGCTGTAAAATTCAAGCTTGCGTTTCCACAATTTTCTCAAAGTCCAAATTATTTTATCAGTTTGTCACACTTGACTCATCTCTCAAGTCATCTGCATCTCTTCTTCTCCTCTGAAAATGTCAAATGTTGTGATTTCGCGACTTGCTTGGATCCCGATCATTGCCGCTCGCGGCTATATTAAATGTTACTACTGTTAAGTGACTGTACTGTCTAGAAACTGCTTAGGATTATGAGCAAGCAAAGCAATTAGCATTTACAAGCTTATTTTATGATAAATAACACGATCTATATGAAAAATAAGCAGAAAGCAGCAACAGTGTCATAATATCTTGCTCCATCAACACCAGGCAACCAGGGGGTCCTGGTTTTAAACGTATACGGCTCTGTAGCATCTCGAAAGCTAATCACATGCTAACTGTTAGCCTATTACTAATGTTAGCCTACGGGTCATTTGGTAGGTTGTAAACAGAAAACAGCATCCCTGTTGGACAGTAACGTTAACGGTTAGGACACAAGACACAACACAAGCATCGGTTAAAGTATTTCAACACACCGCTTCGCATTATGTCCGCCATGACGATGCTCACACTTTAGCTAGCATCCACATCTGGGAGCATTTGTGAACCGATTCATCTCCCGTCCGCCCTGGAATTCAAAACGTAGCCACAAAACAACGTATTGACACTTACCAGTCCCTCAATCTGGATCTGTTTCACAGGAGAATCCAAGGTACCAGCCGTAGAAGCCATCGCGGCGGGAGGTACTGACCCAGAGTCTTTACGTGAAGCCATTTACAAGCCGACACACGCGGAAAAAGGGAGGAAAGCATTCAGTGACGGACCTTTCCGGTAAAACGTGCGTCTTCCTGTCCGTATAGAAACGCGTGGGAAAGGTTCCCCCCTTATTTGTCGATTGTGATAAATCAAAAGCTGTTTGGCGGGAATGGAGTTTATTTTTATTAATAAGACCATTGGCATAGTAACACGAGAAATAGATACTAAATTTTGTTTAAAATACCCCCGTTTAAGGGTCTTGGTATTATCCAAAAGCTAGCTGGGCAGCAAGTGGAGACTAAAATCCGTAATCAAAACGTCTCTTTTCCCCCACCTGAGCTTCTACTGAATTAATGGTGAACCTAAACTAATCCTACCACTGGAAAAGTATAACAAGTACTTTCTAAATTTACTTGCAATTTTTGTTCAACTACATAATGGGAGGATGGCGGCACTTCTCTACAGTACTTTGCAATCGAGCACACATACCACTTTGACCTCCATACTAACTTGCTTTAAATTACAGATCGTCAGTCTGTTATCAAGTAAAGACGTGTTAAAACAAACATTGTTTCTTTAGATTCAGTGTCATCCAAGTGATGCAGTGTGAATAGCAATGGACTGCAAAGCTGCTGAGGTACTGAGATCTGGTCTCTCTAACTTCTATCATAGCACATATTACAGCAATTTGCACACTATGTGCATACACATAGGAAATACTTTTAACTCTGTCACTACTGGTTCCTTTGGACTATTCTTGTGGTTCGTTTGTGTACTGCTGCTGTGACATGAGAACTTCCCCAGAGGAAAAAACAAAGCAGTTATCCAGCTTTATAAAGACACTTATTTTAAAAAATACGTGACCATAGATGAATAAATAATATCCAGTTACCAAGTACTTAAAACACTTTATTTCAAATCTTTACAGATGTATCACAACTAGAAGTTACCCGAAGACTAAAAAGGTGGGATACTGAACTTACTGTAACAAGTACATTACCTAGTTACATAATGCAAAAAGTTTATAAGCATAAACGTAAAAAGGTACAAAAAATATTACATAAAACTTAATTGATAAACTGCCTGAATTATACATCTGAAACATGATATTTAATGCCAGGTAAGATTTACCAATTTTTTTTGACAGATTCATTTTATCATGAAATAACAAGTGCAACAAGAAGGTGGGAGAGGTTACACTTCTGCGCAATAAAACAGTACCTTTCCAGAACATGTAGAGTCAATATGGGATTCTATTTGAATACAAGGTTCTTATCTAAAATCTGCCATATTTCAGGTGTGAGAGGGGGGGCAATGGTACAAAACTTATGGAATGAGCAGACAATGGAACTTTAACTTACAAAAAAAATGAAGCAAAGCTGACAAATTGGTGACTGAAAAACAGTTGCTTTATAAATATAATTGTTAAACATTCTTCCTCGCTCTTTTTGAATCAAATGAACACTGCATAATTCCATCTGTAGTACAGTAAAATCCTTTTTTTAAAAAGTTTCCAACCCCTTCCCCCACTAATCCCTCCCCTTCCCCAGAAAGAAATGGGTTGACAGGAAAATAAAAAGGCAAAAAAAATTGAGTAATTAAAAAAGTATGTCTGTTTCAAGCAGAGTGTTTTTCTGTTCTTCCGATGTCTAAATAAGGTGGAATCTTGGTCCAGCGGTGGCGATGATGTCGCTGTAGGGCTCAGTCTGGGTGACTTCGATGGCTTGCTGCTTCTTGAGGACCAGGAAACTGTAAAACTTGGCAGCTGCCTGCTTCTTGTTGTTGTTCCGGCACAATTCAAGCAGGCTGATTGAGTCTGCGCCAGTCTTGGCCATGACGCGCTGTGGGGACAGAGGTAGAAAGTGTCAGTTCTCTCCTTTGACATGGAAGGGATGCTTAAGTAGGGGGTCGGGGGTTTGGGGACTAGCTCAGAAAGCTGGGCACCACGTTATTTTGCACATGGCAAACAAACAAAAGTAATCTCAGAAACCAAAATGAAATCTGCACACGAGAAATTTACAAAAAAAAAAATAAAAATACTAAGACAACTGTTTCAGTACTTGAAATATGTTTTCAACAAAAGGCCAACACAGTAAAAGCTTTTTTGTACCTGGAGACCGTGCAGCATCTGCTGGGTTCTCTTGTTCCATCTCTTCTCCTCTTGATCCTGATCTCCAGCCTGACCATCCTCTTCCTGCAGGCCACAGAAAAAAAAGTCTTCAGCATCAAGTGGCCCAAACACATACAGTGACGCACATACAATGTTATGTCTCTACAGAAAGGTATTTCCTATAAACTGCTAAATTATATTACGAGTATTTTACCCTACAGCCTTGCTATTTATTTTTGTTCTGTTGTTTAACTTATGTCTTATGATTTCTCCAATAACACTTTAGGCAGCACAAAATGACAAAAGGTGTCACTATCAAATGACTACAACCAAAAACCTATTTCCCAGTGTACTAGAGAAAGCCATTATTTCCCCCTCACCTCCTCTTCATCACTATCATCCTTCTTGTCTTTGCCCTTGTCACCAAGCAGGTCGAGCTCAGGGACAAGCTGGGTGAGGTTGACGCTGCTCTCCTCTGGGGGCAGCTCCACCTGAGGCATATCTAACCTCTGAGACAAGACTGAGTGGTCAGCCACTTGCTGCTGCTGCTCCTCCAAGGGAGCCATCTGGAAGAGAGAAAGCATGATGCGCCAGAGTTAAAACAAAGTATGCAACCTCAATTCAAGAGGAAAAATTAAACTCAGTTGTACTCACAGGAAGGGTGCCCTCTTTGTCAAGGGTCTTGCGTTTGACACCGCGGGGGGTGGACGGAGGAGGCATGACCGTCTCATCCAGGGTCGTTCTGCTGCCCTCCATTGAAGAGGCTGCCAGCATACTGGGCTCCTCCATGATAGTCTGGTCTGAGGGATGGATAAGGGAGATTGTCAATACAACGTAAAAAAGAAATGTAAAAGGTGAACACAGCATTATAAAGTATTTGACGACCAGTCCGTTTCCTTCTCACACAAAGTATGATGTGTCTGCACTGGGCTATGACCTCTCTTCTCTTCCAGCACGACTTACCGACAACATCTCTGTGCTGACTCATGATCTCCTCTCGAGGCACCTCTGGGTTCTCCAGCTCTTTGAGGAACTCATCCAGACTGTCTGCTTCGCCACCCTTTCTCCTCTTCCTCATCTCGTCTGGCACCAGAGGCGTCAGGCAGCGTGTGAACATCTGACAGAGGTTTAACAGTTGCACTTAGTGGGAAGTTTTATTCTAAAAATGCAAACTTTATGCTAACTCAGTAGTGCGATATAAATGTAAGGACCGTTTGTGAGAACTGATGCTAGGGAAAAGACAAAAAGGAAAAGGAGGTCTGCTAAATTATGCATCAACACGTTTCCCCTCAGTATTCTGGAGGGGTAACGTGTGGGTGTGAAAGGATAGGGAAAAGAGACAGACAACCAATCACTTTCTCCATCTCCTGTTCCTTCATTGTTCTCATTTTAAAATCCCACAATCTGAACAGAATGTCAATGAAAGATACATTATAATAAATCTAATCTCTCCTTTTTCCATAAAACAGTGTCTGACCTACTTAGAGAATCAACTCTCCTGTGTGCTTGCTCATTACCGTTCTCCAACTGGTAATATTGCCTGTGAGTGATTTCAGGCAGACAGCTGACAGTTTTAATGTATGTTTCCTCACAGTTACGAGCAGATGCATGTACACATTTATCCACCAGTACATACTTAAATCAACCATTTGTTACCTTGAGCAGTCTGGCATTCCAGAGGGGTTGAGCAGGCAGAGAGAAAAGCTTCTCCACTCCTCCAGTCTCCTTCCACATCATGAGTTTCTTAGTGGGAGGGGCGAGGTCCAAGGTAGTGACTATGTCGGAGTAGTCAGACAGCTGGGCCCTGATGGTTTTACTGTCTAGCTCCTTCACACTGTCCACAATCAGCTTCCTCTTACGCTTGGCCTTTGTCTCTTTCACTGATGATGAACAAGAAAAATAAAAAAATCTTCATGACTGCGTCACTATCATTTCTTCATTCATTAAAGCATGTGTGATATGGTTGTCCAATAATGCTAAGCGTTAAGGGTTCCATATATCAAACTGTATATTAATGCTGTGTTGCTCTGACTTTTTGCAGTGTTGCTCATTAATTTGCACCATTGCCTGCAACTGCACCGAACAACTGGTTGTCAACCCATCTCACAGCGTACGGTACATACAGTATATTGTCATACTGGCCAATCCTGTCTTTAGCTTTCAATATGCACAGTGAAATGTGAGGGGGCACCATTCCCTACAAGTTTCTTCCATTGCTCTGTGGAGTACAATTCAAAATAACAAATGGTGAAGCATTTAGAGTACGGATACTTTGAAAAGACGCTCTACAAAAATGCTACAGAGAAGAAATCATAATGAATTTTATACAAAAAAGATAGGATTTTATTTTAAAAGTACAGCCTACAGAAAGGGAAGGGAGGGTCTTACCAGTGATGTCAATGGGCTCAAGCGCAAAGGCCTCCTCCTCATTGTGAACCAGAGTGGTCTGTTCTGTCTGGTCAGCCATTGCTGGCAGTGGCTCTGCTGGGCCGGAGTCTGGGCTATCTGGACCGGCTACACACACACGCACACAAAAAATGTTGCACAATTGAAATGCTAATCCTTTCTAAACAGGCAAGAAGTGACACAACGTGCAGTCCAATTATAAATGCACTGTTAGGGCATGTGTCCACCAAAGCATTTTTTCCTGAGGCGAGCGTGTTTTTTCAATTCACTTGCAATGGGAGTGCAGCGTTTTTAAAACATGGTAAAAACGCCAGCAGTGTGACGAGACGTTTTTTTTCTAGTTGCAGAGAGTTGAAAGATGTTCAACTTTGGGAAAAACGCAGCACTCATCACTGTCACTTTATACCCAGTCGTCCAATCACATTGCAGGACAGGTGGGACAAACACCACACCAAGACATCTCAGCTCTTGAATGAAACCATTAGCCTCCTCGCCGAGCTATTTCCTCACCAGCAAACTCATGGACCCACGTACGCAAGTCCGTCCCCTCACTCTGCATGTTTCTTCCTTCTTTTCATGCAGAGTGAGGGCCAGACCAAGTAGGTATAAGGCTACTTTGTGGTGACATTTTTACATTCAGTAAAATACAGCCTAGCTGCAGCACATCACTTCCATGGATATTATGTATCATAGCAACCAGCTAGGTGTTTTCAGAAGAGCAGGTAGCATTTTTAGCCGCTAAAAAAACGCTTTTGTAGACACAGGCCCTTAAGCAGGTTTTTCAGCTGTCCTCTGCAACATGTGTTAATTGTTAATTAAACATGCAGTTAAGACTGTTCTCCACATGTAAATGTGCTTCACAGAAACATGCTAACTAGATGAATGAAGGCAGGAGAAATCTGCATTTCCAGTCTCATATACTTTACAAAAACACAAAAGAACTTTGCTTCACTTACGTGACTGGAGGTTGTCAAAGTCATCCTCATCGTCATTATCTGGCGGCATCATGACACTTTCCGTGATGGCGGGTGGGTCATCAAAAATCCCGCCTCCGTCTTCAGAGCTCAGTAGCTTATCAACTGGGAAACAACAATAGGATTAACTTGACATTTCATTTACATCATTTAACATTACTTATTCATAATATCTCACAGAAAAACTTTAACATTAGTCCAATATAGTCTATTCTAAGATTTTAAAAAATAAAACTGCTCACCCAGCATTCCCCCATCACTGTTGCCCATGGAGCCATCGCCAAAGTCATCATACTCCATGTGGTTGGACTTGTCAGGGAGATTGGCAGGGCCAGGCTCAGCCTCTAGCAAAAGGTTCGAGGCTGTGGCACCGTGTATGATATCCTCCTCAAATGTGCTGGCATCACGCATCATCTCTCGGTCATCCATGCCAAAGTCAGCTGAAGAGTACAGCAGGTTGAAAGTACATTATAATTTCAACATATCAAGTTTTGTTTTACATAACAATTTTGTAATTCTGATAGAATGTAATGTTTTATCTAAAATCATTGTACAGTAATGCCATTTTTCCATTACCAGTACCAGCTCGACTCGCCTTGACTCTACTCGACTTGGTTTTGGCCCGCCTTCCTCCGTTTTCCATTGCGGATAGTACCCAGAGATGGTACCTCTTAATGTAGCTGGTTGTCATAGCAACACCACACAACTGCCACATCTTAACATTCAATGCGACACACACACACACACACACACACACACACACACACACACACACACACACACACACACACACACACACACACACACA
>JAPMOB010197506.1:0-25883 GCA_029875015.1 Lepomis gibbosus
CACGTTATCGTCATAAAAAAAAAGTGCGTCAACGAAATCATTTCGTTATCGTCATCACTGACGAAAACATCACTGCTGTGTTGAAGGCTTCATTTTAGCTATGGAGAGATACATCTTGAGTTGCACATGTGCAGTTCCTAGTTAAGGACTACTAGCCAACCAGAAGCAGAGAAGTGCTGTGGGAAGCCGGTAAACACGGCTTCGATTCAGCTGTAGGCTACATGTTGCCGACCAGCTTAGCAACATGGACTGGGGCAAGAGTTTCAGAGTGGTTAGTTATTAATCTATAACAAAAGTATATTTCATCCATAAAGTTTTAACTGAGCTCTGTCTCTACATCACAGTAACAACTTTATGTCCACTGACTGCCTGGAGGTTAGCTAGTGTTTGGAAAGGAGAAGAGAGGTGTGTGCTGCAGCTCAGTGATTTTGAGGGAGTGTCGGTAGCCACCTGGTCGCCTTGCTTTCATCCTTTGCTTTCATCCCTGTGACATCACAGGAATGAAAGGGAAACAGCTGGACTACAACGAGCTGTTTTCAGGCAGTTCAGAGCAGAGTTTTCTGTGGGAGATGAGAACTCTCTTTGGGCTGGACTTTGGGCTTTTTCACTTTGCAAACCTATTACATGCACAAAAGATATATAAACTCTATAAAGGACAGGGAAAAGGCAAAAAGCATAATACCACCTCTTTAATGTCTAAATTGCTGGCATAAAAAGTGAGTACACCCATAAGTGAAAATGTCCAAACAGGGCCCAAAGTGTCAATATTTCGTGTGGTCACTTTTATTTTCCTGCTCTGCCTTTACCCTCTTGGGCATGGAGTTCATCAAATATTTACAAAAATGGACAGATGTACTCACTTTTGTGAGATACTTTAGTAGATTCGGTCTGTGATTTAGCCCACCCTCATTGATGTAAATGGGGGACAAAGTAAAATAAACACCTGTCAGTATAATGCAACACAATTCAACAGCACCTCCCTCTTCCAAAATAACCATACAGCAACACCTCTATAAAAATAGTTTCAACAAAAGCTGAAGGTTATTGCCCCGGGACCTCCTAAGAGGTTGCCTTTCAACACACACCACTAAAAACACGCTCTACACTGGTACTAATGTGATGAAGAGAAGTGCAGAAGAATGGTAGATGAATAGAGGCTTCACTCTGTCAGATTTGGTCAGCAGCCATGGCCTGAGCTGATGCCACGGCAGCTACTCGCCTCCCCGCCGGCTGGAGCCGAATCCCTCCCCCTTGGCCCCTCAGGAGAAGCCTGATGAAACTTAAATGAGTCCGTCTTAAAAAAAACACTCTGCTCCATTAGCACATCCACTTGACTGGGAGAGCCTCGGCGGCGACAGTTCTGTGTGAACTCAGGGCAGCAGGAAGGAGCGGTATAGTGGATCCACAGACAGGCTCACTCCAGGACAGCTGCTCTCCTTGAATACCGATGGAGACAGAGCAAAAAAAAAAAAGACGAGATGAGTCACTCCCTTTTCAAGTTTCTCATCTTGTCTTCTCAAGGTTTAAGGTTCGTCTCCAGGGAAGCCGCCAATATGAATCTGAAGCTAACCTCAGGCCAAACTCTCGTTCACAAGTCATCAGACTCTTTATGCAATTCTCCTGTGTATTCATTCCAGCTGCACTACAGCTGATGCTAATGGCTCAGTAATCATACAGGCTTTGGTACATTATGTTCTTGTGTGTGTGTGTGTGTGTGTCTGTGCATGCTTGGAGATCGAATAATGTCACATGTGATCTCCTCAGTCCTTCACGCAAATTACAGAAACATATTTTCTCACTCACTTTTACTGGCCATGCAGATGGTTTTGCTTTTATTCAACCAGGTTTTAAGCCTTCAAATCGACTCATTGGAGGTAAATGGAATTTAGTTTGCGGTGCTCAAAGCATTTAAAAATTAAAATTAAACAGCAAAGTGTCCTGTTATGCTGGATAAATCACAATCTGGCCAAAAAGACTCAGCAGCAGATACACTGATTCACTGATTATACTAGAGTAAGCAAAGCTAAAGTAGTTACCTGTTCCAGTTGATTGCACTCAAAAGCGGGGGCAAGAAGGCTGCTATCATAGCCTCGTCCTGGGTGCACCACATTGCTTTGCCAATCTTTCACCAAAATGTCTTGTAATGTGGACATGATGAGCCTTATATTAAAAGTGCACACTCTCAGTCTCTCCTCGAAGGAATTTAGTTTAGCTGGACACAAAAAGTGCTTGAGTATTTCCATTTATGTTGGTTTTACTCAATCAGAGGGAATTCTTGTACTTTTTACTCCACCATATTCACTTGACTATGGGTTAATTTTCACATTGAGATTGTACATAAAGCTTTTAAAAAATATTATTAAACAAGTTCCCAACCTTTTTGACATGAGATCCTTTACAAAAAGCATCTGTCTGCGAGTTAAAACTGTAGGTAAAGTAGCTCCACCTCAGCCAGCTACAGAAGTAAAATGCTGCTCATGCATCGATGCTATAGTATTAACAACCCAATGATGTAATATGTAGCTTACATTTCAATTCAATTGCATCTGTGTAAATTTGAATGGCAGTGTTTGTTGATGTAGACACTGAACATGCTCGTGTTTCTCAGTTCACACACACACACGATCACACGCCCACACATCCATTTAGTTGATCCTGATGACTCACTCATCCCCCTTTCCCTCCTCTGCTATATTTGGCCTTATCTCTAGGCTTCAGCTAAACATTAAAAAGTGAAAAAAAGAGGAAAGCGGAGTAGGAGGAGGAACATGTCTCGTGCGTGTGTTTGTGTGTGTGTGCATGGCGGCAGCTGGGACATGATTACATTCACAACTGGGAACAACTCCTGCTGTGCACACCGTGTAAACTGTGTGACGTCAATGCATAGACGTCAGACCTGGGGAGACACTGGTTATTTGCACAGTAGTGCTCTTCCCTGCTGTTTCCAGTCCTTCAAGTAAGGGAGTACACAATCCGTCGTGATGATTTAAGTTTGGACTCCAGCTGCAGCGTGGCAGCAGTGCTCTGTGAGTTGCAAGGTCCCAATATGGGCCTAATGTCTGTCTTGATTGGAAGCAATAAAAAGGATTACGCTGATTGCACCACAAGGGGGATTTTAAGTTAACAACAGCAATATAGCCTGTAACAATAAAATAAATAATTAATTAATAAGTCTCTGCCTGTTTTGTTGTTTTTTTTCGCTGTCTGTCACAATATGAAACAGGAAAAGGGATCTTAAGTTGAGGACGGAGGCACAGAGGGAGAAAATACATTCCAATGTTTCATTTAAAAGCCTTCTTCAGCTTATTAGACTATTGGTTAACTCAGACTCTCCACAGCTCTGAACAATAGAGGCCTCTGCATCTACTTCCCCCTCCTGCTGTGTTCCATTGCTTACACTCATTATTTCTCTGGTCCTACGAGGTAATTAGATGGTTACTTCTCCAAATCAGCATCCTCGCTCCCTTTTAATGCGACCAAAATACATTGGTGTTGCCACCCTTGATCTCTCTTGTGGCGCGATGATTGTATGAAGAATCGCAGTAAGGAATACATTTTGGGCATGTCAGTGTCTTTTGCTTGAACATCTGTTTATTGGCTTGTTTTTAAACCTTTAAACCTATTGAATTGAAGCTATACTGTATCAACACATTGTGATCTGTACTGCCTTGTGACTTTTACCGCACTGTGATTTAATTACTGCTGCACTTATCACTCTATCAAGTAAAATGCCAACGCAGAGAGATAAAGTTACACTGCAGCAGTAACTGTATATGGGTATTTGGATTCACAGCATTTTAATGGAACAGGGATCTTAATATTCTGAGGTCAAGAATAATTGCCTTTTAATGCTACAAACTTTCATCATACATATATCTAAGCCTCTATTAGCACATGTGCCTGTCTGTGAAAGACTAATATTTAACCTTTTCTGACCAAATTATGTTTCTCTCCCTAAAATGAAAAAAAAAAAAACAACAACGGAGAAGCTGTGTGTCTTGGAAACTCTAATCAACCAGTCAGAGACTCAAACATCCTACTGATACTCTACAGCAACAGCAAACATGTTGTATAACAAATAACATTTTTGGCCACATTAAATAACAAAATCAAGAACACAGAGGCTCATATGCTTCACTGCAAAGGTTGCAGAAACAAAAGCAAAAATTCAAATTAGTTTCCATCAGCTGAGCTGAAGCAAATAATAGGCTTCTTTTTTTGTCTGATTAGCAACAGACCAGATGTTATTGTTCTTCCTGTCAAGATCATGTTGGCTATCATTCAGTCTGTCTGTCAATGGAAGAAATCAGACTGCTGTCTACAGGTACTGACAATTTACATTTTCTTTCATATTCACTTTCAGTGTTTTTCTATCTTACATAAATGTGTCTGTCATTCCTCTGTTTCTTTACTTATGTGTAATGTATTGGCTAATGACCATCTTTTAACTGAAGTAAGAATAAATAATTTTAGAATTTCCTTGAGCTTGACATAAGCTTAAATCTTCTGGTGTTAAAGCTGCACTAATCAATATTTTTAAATTAAAAATGTATCACATGACTACATGCATTGTGAAAGGCGAGACTGCTGAGACTGGAGAGAGACACTTTAACACCAACATCACCAAAGATATGTGGCAGCCGATCAAAAACATCACAGCCTATGTGCAAGACCACATTACCAGATGATCTTAACACATTTTATGCTGGCTCTGATCTCCTCAACAAAGAGGCAGCTATAATGTCTACTCCACCTCCAGAGACCTGGCCACTGTCATTATCCTCAGCAGATGTGTGCATAAGAGTCCTGCTGAGAGTAAATATGAGTAAAGCTGCCGGGCCTGAAAACATCTCCGTACTAAAAACATGTGCCAGTCAGCTAGTTGATTACTGCTATTACATTTTGAAACATTGCACTGTCAGAGGAGAGTGTTCTCACCTGCTCCAAGACAGCCACCATCTTCACTGTACCCAGCAAGTTTGCAGAGTCTACTCTGAACGACTGCAGCCCCACCGACAAAGTTAGTGACAAGCTAGCGAAGATAGTGGAAGATTTAGCAGTTAAAGAGCCAAATATTTTGTTGGAGTCCAATTTTGTTAGGAGTTGGTAAAGACCAAAACAGTTGGTGCCTACTGGACGTGAAAATAATAGTACAACTGTTTGTTGTCCTGAAAGACCAAAAACAATAAATAAATGCAGTTTTTAAAAGTGCAAACAAAAAAGTTGATTTAGATTAAGACCTGCCTACACAATTTGGAAGAACTTGTTTAAAAAAAAACTGAATCAAATAGCTTATATTATTTGACAGCTAATAACCAGGGCCTGTATTTATCAAGCTTCTCAGAATTACTCATAAGAACACTGCTAAGAACTGACTTAAGAGTAAAAAAAATTCTTGGCTCAAAGCTGTGCTTAAAAATTAGTTTCAAGCATCAAGTCCTAATTTGAGTGAAGTGTAGGATTAAATCTTAAGTGTCAGTCTTGATTTATGACACTTTGCTGTGCCACAAACAGGACTTTGGATGACAATGTAGCCAAGGACCAATCACTGAATAGATTAGATAGAATAGATAGATGATAAATTCACATTTAATGGTGAAATTCCTAAGAGGAGTTTATACTACAAAAATTATATTCAATTCACATTCAACAGTAAATAATTTTCAAGAGAATACATTATGATATAGGCCTACACATTAATAAATGACAGATAAAAAAATTTATCTTCATATGAGCTCCATCAATCCGCCTACTACTTCTGTGAAGCCGGCTGTTTGCATGAACTGTGTTTGCTTCTGTCGGATTACGGGGGATGTTGTTAGGAAGTCAATAAAACACGTGACAATGTGTGGAGCTGTACCCTAAGTGCTATAATTGTTTCATGACTATTTGGCTAAGTGTCAGCACAACCTTCACTTTAGCTGAAAATGCATTACTGCTTAAAGTCAGTGATGAGATGACGTCCCTCACCAACTCGCTGACTAAGATTATATGCCTGCGCTGTCCGACCCCGTGTTATTAACTGCGCATCGTCAGAATTCTTCCTCTCCTCTCCGCATGTCTCTGTCTCCACATCGCCATAACAAGCCCTACTGGCTACTCCTAACCACTTGAGAGACCTCCGGAGCTGTCTTAAATAACTGGGAGAGTAAGAGTGATGCTTTGCTTTAAGAAATGTGATAATTTACTTTTATTCTTAAGTTTAAAAATTGGAGTAAATTTCATGAATTCTCAGCACTTAAGACTAAAATGGCACTTTGAGCTTGATAAATACCAGCCCAGGTCCTTTTGGCCAAAAAATCTGTCTTGTGACCTTCATCAGCAGGACGAGTGTCTTATTCATGCCCTCCTCAACTGAGACAGAGGATAAGAATTGTGTGCTAGTGACACAACATTGTATGTAGGAAGCAGAGAAGAGAAGAGGAAGACTTTCAGATTTAAACTTAAGAAAACAACCCTACAAGGGGGCATGAACAACTGTGCTGCTGCGATGATGAACAGCCAAGCGAGTGAGCGACCATTTGAGATAAATGGCTGACAATGAGCTCAGCTAACAGCAGATCCTAAAGCACCAAGACCACAAATGAATCTGGCTGAGCAGAAAATCAACACTGTCATTCAGCCTTCATGACAGCTATAGTTATTTGTTACTTTACATAGAAAACATTTGATGAGTTCATTGCTTTAGATGAAACCACCCAAAGGTCAGGGCCAGATTATTCCTGTAGGGGGCCCTGGGTAAAAAATTTGCTGTGGGCCCCAAGTTAGTCTGGTAATCAAGCAAATCATTTAAGAATATACACCACGTGAGTACAACATCAAAAATATTAAAGGTATTTAAACTAGATTTTTTTTCATGATGACATCATCCAAAACCCGTAATTGGGGACATTTTCTCAGATCTAGGCCCCGTCTTGGAGGCCTGCATTACACACTAGCAACTGCATTGTTTTCCAGTGCAGGTCAAACTGGATGATACTATTGATCGAATTATGGGAAATGTAGGATTCTGTGCTTGAGCACCTTGATCCATGAAAGGATCAAAGATGTATGTCTCGCCTTCTGCTGCTTCAGTTTTGACCATACCTTTTGGAAGCTGTTTCGTTTGAGCCCCCCAACTTCATGGAGTTGCAAAACTATGGTGAAGTACCTTAATTGTTTTCCTTTAGATTACGTGTTAATGGTGCATATTACCAAACACTTGTGTGATTAATCAAATTATAGTACTTTAAAGTAATTGGCACACAGTTAACCCAGTTGGTAATCCTTGCCAATTGATATGAATACAGAAATACAGCCATTCTGCTGTTTCACCAGTACTTTCACTTTTTGATCATTTAGATACGTTTGCTGATCAAATATATTTATCCACTTTTACTTTAGTGTCATACTGGCTCAGGGTGTGTGACAAAGAGGGTGTCCACATAAGGTACTTATATAGCAAGTATAATTTATTAAACTAAAATAAACACAAGTACAAAAGACGTTTGCCAGAACATGGATGTAAGGGAGAAAGTGATCTGAATACATGGGCCAGCCTTTATAGCCCATGGGTCCAGGTGAGAGCAATCAGCTGACGACCTTCCCAACTCAGCCAATTCTCTGCTTAGGGTGGCAGGACAAACTCCAAACAGTAGGAGGAGCATCACATTAGTAACACACAGAACTGGTAATGATTTTTCACATATATTTTTACGTTGTAGTATACTTAGCAAGGTCATCTTTATGATTGGCACTTTATACAGATCAGAAGGACGAGAGAGGTCAAATATTTAACAATGAGTTTGGCTTTCACAAACTGTCTGCTGTTACATGTTTATATTTAATCATTTCATGTGAGAGCGTCCATACCCAACAGCAGAATGTAATCTGGGTAATGTACAGCATTCCAGTCAATGTTAAAGGGATGCCTCTGTCACTTTGTGATTTCAGCTGGTGATGGGGCAAAAACAATCTCCGTCATTACAGCTTTGACTTTCTCTCCTTTATTTTTTTGCCACCCTCTGCTTTTCCTCTCCTCTTCAATCAACCCCCCCGCTCCCCACCTCTGTTTGCCCATCAGCGTCACTTGTTACCGTGGGAAGAACAATGCTGACATCACACTCATTATGCAATTCCATCAACTCAGAACAGAGAGAGCTGCTTTTTTTAGCAACGGCTCTGAAACAACAACGGGTCATTTAAGCCTGCACATCTGCCCTGAGAGGGTGTGTATGTGTCTGAGCGCGCCCATCTGTCTGTTTGTGTGTGACTGCAGCACCTCTGCATGTTTATGTCAGATATAATTACATGGAAGATTGAAAGAGAGAGAGGGAGAGAGAAAGAGAGAGACATAGAGAGAGAGTAATAAAGGGCCACAGAGAGTGAGAGAGAAATACTGCAGTAACCCAAGGGCAGCTTGCTGCTCAAGCGGAGGGATGATGTACCTCCTCCTCCCCCGAACACACACACTAACACACACACCCCAAAGATAGCCCAAAACAAACAGTTCCTCTCACTAGCCAAGGATAGCCGTGGCATTAAAACATATGTTTCTCATAGGGAGAAAGGAGGGAGCAGACGGAGTTCGACTCTCGCTCTGCTATAATGCTACCACCTCTCAGATGCCGTGTCACTTTGCAATATTGCACCAGCTTGCACTTTCACTAAAAGCACAGCAAAGCTAGTATAAATTCTTTAATATAAGGCTGGTTTGAATGTGTAGCCTACATGCAGAAGAGAAGCTTTCCATGCATTGGAGAAACTGTTGGCAACTTGTGTCTGCCTGCCATGCAGCCCCTGGAGTGCTGATACAGAGAACAGTCTATCTCTCCTGCTCGCCCTGCTTCACACAGACAGAATAGAAAACAGATGAAGACGACTGGAGCTGAATCCCAATATGCCTCCTGAGCCAACTCCTTCCTGTGCTGAGGTACAGGCCCTCAGTGCTAAAGACAAAATTTAAAATAAAATAAAAGAACACTCAGATTTTCTAGTTTCTTTCTCCTCATTCTCACTATTAATCTTTGGTTTTGTCTGTCTGTGCAGTTCTTTCAAGGTTTTTCCTCCTACATCTGCATCTGTGTTGCTTTTTAGCCATGCCAGCTGTGTGGCTCTGTGGAGGACAATGTTGGTCAGGCCACCTCTTCGTTCCAGACTGAAATACTTCCACAACATAATCATTTACATAACTTCCTGAACCCTATTAAAAATCGGATAGCAGATGATTTCCTCCAGCTTAACAGCATAAGTTCTTATTTCTGCTCCAGTTGGCCTTGTCTCTAAAACTCGCAGCACACAATGTGGCCGGGTTCAAGTCACAGTTTAACACGGGTTCTTGAAAGTCCTCATGTGACACTGATCTTGAATTCTCCAAACTGGCTTCCCATCAACTCCAAATTCAAGATTCTTGCGATCACTTTTAGAGCTCTGCAGAGCCAGGTACCTGCATACATTAGAGAGATGCTATAGCCTTGACACCACCAGTAGGTCTCTGAGGTCCACTGATCAGGGATTGTTATATTTTCCACACCTTGGAGAGAAAAAGCACATATAGTGCACCAGGCCGATTCAGCAAATGTTAACCTGGTTATTGATAACTTCTGCCCAGCTGCTCCGAATCAATTCGAAGGACATCGAATAGATCCACACTTTTACATTTAGGGAAAACAACACACACACACGTCCTTGGGGTGAAATGACTTGTAGAGGAGACTGCCTTGTTTTGCTGCCTCTGTTAATGAAAGCTATAATTATCACACAGCAAAATCAATACTCTCAGTTCCTTTTAGGGAAAGGAGTGGGGGTTGTCTTGTTCGAGGTAAAACTGGAGCCGTGGGACTCTGCGCAGCACAGCCTGAAAATAAGATTTATGGAAAGGCTGTGTTCATAGCTGATTGGTTCTAATTGTCTCCCAGCTAAGCAAGAAGCCCATTCCGCTAAATGAGCCAGCGATCAAATTCAAATTCATTTATTGGCTGGCAAGCACACACAATCTCTTCTGTTCAGCAGAGATAGTTTCTAGCATGTTTTGTGTGTTTTTAGGGGGGTAAATAAAAACAGTCATTATAACAGCTGTGTGGCTGAAGATTAAGGAAGAATAATTAACACGTTCCTGGTCGGGGCTTCTAATGCCAGGAAACACTCTTCCAACATATACGATGGACTTTAATTGTTGAAAGACAACATCACAATATGTGATGAGGGGACTGGAACATCATCTATGTGTCTCCAGATGAAGAGGAAGATAATTTCTTATAAGTCACCCTTTGTAAAAGCTTTATGTTGTAACTAATAATACAAATAAAAGTTAATAAATTAGTAAGGCTTTTCAGATTATTATATACATTAGTAAGAACAACTTTTAGGATGTCAGGTTGCGAAAAATTGCTATGACTTGTTGGACCGTTTGAAAATTAAAATTTAAAAATATGAGAGAAAAAAGTTGTGTTAGACATTTGGCCCCAGGTAAAAAAAAAAAATCTATATATACAAAAAGAATGTGACGTCTCTGAGTTCCTTGATACTACATGGTGTTTTGGAGTGCAATTAGCCAACACTGGAGTTTCTACCATCCAGTGAAACCACATAGTGTGTAGCTTGTCATTTTGCAGGGACAAACTATTTTATTTCATTTGCTTCTAGTTCCCTAGCACAAACACGCTAAATGGAGAGCGAGCCACAGTCTCACACATATAAACAAACCAGCGCGCCGGTTGCTCCTAATCTAGATTCCTAATGTGAGAAACCCCCAAGCATTTATGGAAAACATTTTGAACTGCCTTATTACAGAATAGAAGGATCCCACCTGAAGAGTTTTTTCACAACCTGGCAACACAAAATATGCTCAAATTAATAGCTTCTGACTAATCTATGAAGTATTAGCACATGATATATTATCATGTTATAAAGAGTGACATTAGAAAGTGGTACCATCATTTCAGATCATTCATTTTAATAATTCTAACTTGAAGATTTATAACTTCCCAATTAACTGACATTGTCTTGTTTGTACGCGTATCTTCAGCAATTACACTGGTCTTGATTAACTTATTTTCTCAATAAACACAATTATCAAAAACATTTTACTTTATTTTTTAAGGGCAGCATTCTGCCTACACCCTTTTACATGCATTTACAAATCCAAAACAACCCTGGATTTCATTTCTCTTCCAGACCTTGTTTTATAGGGGACAGTGAGAGGGGCTGTCTTCCTGACTGTATGTGCGGTGTGTGATGTAGTGCTGCACTGTGTGCGATCAGAATTGTTCTCAATGTGTGTATGTGTCTTTTATGTCAAGGAGGTGACGTCTGTTTCGCCTGTACTCCTGCCCTCCTTCAGCTGTGAATATGTGATAAGATCTATCAGTTTCAGCACGTCTCATGACCATTGCTGGCTTTCAATAGCTGTGTTCCTGGAACCTGAGGTGTTGTCCTTCATGTAGTGGTGACATCTGGCTCTGATCTGTCATAGTATATTTTCTGGTAATCCTGCTGGTAAACTCTCCTGGCTTAAACATCTCTTCGACTGACCACCTTAGGTCAAAGCTGCTGGTGGTTATTGGATAGGATTGAGCTTAATCGACGACTCATGAGCAGTTGAGCTGGTGATCTGAAGCTCTTGACGGGAGTGTTCCGGTACTCTAGGAGACTCAAATAGGGATCTCTTTGGTCGTGTTTGGAATTTTCCAAGTGATTTGGCAATCTGCACTGATTTTTCAGTGAGTCCATTGCTTTGGGGATAGTGCGGGCATGTGGTGATATGGGTAAAATCTATGTTGGCAAAGGTTTCAAATTCTCTGCATTTGTACTGAGGGCTATTGTCGGATATAAAAGTCTCTGGTATTCCATGTCTGGCAAATGTTCTGCTGTAATAGTCCACCGTGATTACGTAGGTCTCACAATACATGCAATAGGTCGGTAGCGACGGTTTACCATGGCCTGTCTGGGATCTTGTGACTGATCATGGGCTCCTTGGTGTTGGAAGGTCTGTGCTCAAGACAGGTGTGGCACTTTCCAACCATCTCCTCAATCTGCATCTTCATCCCTGGTCAAAATAGGATGTCTTGTCCTCTCTGCTTGCATTTCTCCATGCCCATGTGTCCTGCATGTATTCTGCATAACATCTCTGTGCGCAGTGACGTAGAAATGATGATCTTTGCACCCTTGAATACAATGTCATTCATCTGCGAAAGCTCGTCACGATGATTCCAGTATTCCGCTACACTTTGAGGGTATGATCTCATTTCCTCAGCCCATTCTTCATTGATTGTCTTTCTGAGTAGACTGAGTAGACTGAGCTGTGGGTATTTTTGGTTTAATTGCATCTTTGGTGATGAGGTGTCCAAAGTAACTAACCTTAGTAGCGCAGATTGTGCTCTTTTCTGGATTGAGATTAACTCCCTGTTCTCTGGAGCGCTGTAGCACGGAAATTTCTGTCAGCCTTGTCTTTGTTTTTGCTTTGTTTTGCTGTGTCACTATTGCTGTGACTCTCTGTAGACCTTCATAGATCTCGTTGACTTTCTGCTGAAACTTATAATGGGCAGATTTCAACCTGAAGGGTAGGCAGAGGAACTGATATTGTCCGATAACCTTGTTCAAATCATTGGGATCTAGACACACTCTCGGCTTGCCTGTACGCAATTTTTTTTTGCTGCTACCATTAAGTTGAACCATGCAGTTGGTTCGGTAACTTTCACAATGATCTGTTGCTTTTCCATGTTCTGTAGCTCCTCTTCAGGCGATCATGCAAAAACGAGGGGAACACGGCGTGGTGGGTGAACCACAGGCACTGCTTGGGGATCAGTGTAAATGGTGCACTCGCCAGGAAACAATCCTCTTCCTTTAAAAATGTCAGCAAACTCATCCATGATTGATGCTTCAGGTGCGCCGGATACAGATAGTATGAGTTTGATAAACCCAAAGTCTAGACATGCTTGTAATCCTAGTACTAGGGGTACAGGTGTGTCAACAACTTCAACTTAATTAAGTGTCCTTGTATTGGCATTTCATGTTACACTTGCCTCTGACAACTAGCCGCTCACCACTGTAGCTATACAGTGGGCGGTTTGATTGCTATAGTACGTTCTGTATTCCCAATCCTCTGAAAACATGTGTTGGAATGACATTAGCTGTAGCTCCGTTGTCTAGCCTAAAGCTAATTACAGCTCTGTGTGGTCCCACTTGCACATCTACAAAGGCTCTGCATCATTAGCATCGCTTCTTAGTGTCACTGCATCAATGAACAAATCCTCATTGTCTGACGTTTGGTCTGGCTCATTCCCACTTAAATGCACTCCTTTTCCTTTCCCAGAACGACATACTTTTGCAAAATGGTTCCATTGCATTTCTTGTACTGTTTTCCTTTTTCTGGGCAGCTGTCCTTTTCTCTATGGGCCCTATTTCCGCAGTAGCCGTAGCAGTTGCTTTGGGGTGCTGTTTGTCTTCCTCTTTCTTGTGTGCATAACTCTTTTTATCTTGTCTTGTTTTTTTCAGATGCTTTTTTCAAATAATGTCAACTGACTGCATTAACAGTCTGCTCGTGCGGGCCACTGTTGCTGCCAGATATAGTTTTAAGTTGCGCTTGCACTATTTCACGAGACCTGGCAATGTCCACTGCTTTATCCAGCGTTAATTCGGTGCCAACGCTCAATAGCTTTTCTCTCACTCTGGGTGAATTGATTCCAAACTCCACACGGTCTCTTATCATCTCATCACTGTTAACATAATTACAGTTCATCACAGGCAGTCTCAGCTCTGTCACAAACTGTTCGAATGGCTCGCTAGCTCCTTGCACTTTCTCATGGAATTTGGTTTTAGTACTTTCTTCCGTGAGTGTCCATGTGTTGTAGATGTCTCGACCTTTGTCTCCGATCCAAAAACGGGCCTAAATACATTAAATCCACATCTAGCTTGAACTTGCGCCATGCTTTGGACAGGTTGCCAGCATCCCAGTCCATTAAGGTTCTCCAACGACCAAAACTCAATAGATTTTACTCTGACACCATGTCTTGTTTATACATGTGTACAAAAGCATATTCAGACATCAACGCGCTGTAAGTGAATACAGTGAATGAGCCAATCTGAAAGTTTAAGAGACTCGAAGCTTGAAGCTGAAAAAACTGTTTTTTTAAGCTGTGATAAAAGTACAGCATATCATTCATCACATGCACCTGTATGGCTTCTGCACTGAAAACTCATACAGTTCATTATTTTGAATAGGTTTGGCACATCAGTACTGACTTTGCAAACAACTGTTTGCATTGTCAATGTGGTTTTATGCCTTCACTCTAGATGCTTTTGTATGTGCATACTGAAAAGAACTACATGACAAGATTGATGATCAGACTGAATTGACCATCCAATAAACTAAGCCCCACCCCGCGCCCTTAGTTACTGTTGCACATGTACAGTTTACGATAACGATAACTTTATTTGCTGTAGCAAGCTAGGTTGAAAACGGCTTACTTTTTAATGTTTCCAGCTGACTCATTTTACAATGAGAACCCTGGAAAATTCATACTACTACAGTATCAAACAGTTGATGACACATGAAGATATGAAGATATGGAAATAATGAAACAGTACTGTTCTTGTATTGCAGGAAGAGCTAGTCAGTATTTAGTTCTAATTAATCCCAATTTGCAAGCAAGCTGGAAACAGATGATTTGCCATGGTGACCACTAGGGGGAGCAGCCGAAAGAAAAACAAGATTGTAGTACAGAAAAATGAGATCAGACAGTTACTTACAGTTATTTTAAAACAGTAGCCTATGTTAAAAGAGAAAAAGTTAAGCGAGTTGGCTAAAATAAAGGTATGAGTGTAAATCCAAATTCAACAAAGAGCGGGTCAGAGAAGCTAACATTAAACTTTCTTTTAGCAGCCAGGACTGGCTTCCACACAGTGGGGAAACACTACACAATGGATGTGCTTTTTGTAAATGTAGCTAGTGATCAACATACTCATTGGCCTTGGAAGTAATGGCTGCTAGTTAATCAGGCCTGTTTA
The DNA here is from genome assembly GCA_029875015.1 of Lepomis gibbosus. Lineage (NCBI taxonomy): Eukaryota > Metazoa > Chordata > Actinopteri > Centrarchiformes > Centrarchidae > Lepomis > Lepomis gibbosus. The sequence goes on from JAPMOB010197506.1 coordinate 14,986, forward strand.
TGAGGTAAAAGCGGATAAACACACTGTTTAACCCATTAGTTACCCTTTAGCTCTTGTGTTTTTGGTTTTTGAGAGGCTTACAAAAAGACACCACATGCATCTCTCTTAACACTCAAAATGCTTCAGCATGCGGGAAATTCAAAGGCTGACAGGCCTTTGAGAAGAAATTTAGAGATCTGAAACCAGACTACCACTTGCCAGAGACACAGAGAAAGGTTTAATGTCAACCCACTTCACGTTGAGCAGAATGCAGTTCACCATTGATACTGTATGTCTGTGTTGTTTGTTTCACTGAGAATTAAAAGAAAATACCAGACTCTCTGTCGCGTGCATGTATGTGAGCACACAAGTGACAGAAAGGTGTGTGACATTACTGGAGATTAATAGGGGATGATGGGAAGTACAGGCCTGCGGGGATCTCCCAGATGTCCCTGTTTTTATTGTGCTTGAGGCTCACTGCAGCAACTCTTGTCCTTGGTATCATGTTAGCTTGTAATCTTTTTACAACAAACACAACTTGAGAGAGACATTTCCTTCTATATCTTTCACTTCCTTTGTCTCTTGCACTTATGAAGGTTTAGCCACACATGGCTCAAAAATTGGAACTTCAAGCACAAAGTTCAGCTGATATTTGATCGTGTGCAGCACGTACCTTTGGGAATAATTACTTCGGGGGCACAGGAGTTATCATAACCTATGTGAAATCTCCATTACAGGACAGTCTCAGGACTGAGTGTGGTGTCGTGTCATGTGTGCCTAAGTGCCCTCTGCCTGTGTGAGAGCACACTCAGGAATTATGACCTTTACAGTTGCTGTGTGTGGAGATAAAGCCAACAAAAGGGTAGAATGGAGAGGCAGGCGAAGGTCAGGATGTCGTATTGGATATTAGAAGACTGTGGCTGGTATACGAGCTGGTGCTGAGTCCTCCACTTTCTCCTCTAGTCTGGTGATAGTCTCCACCACAACCCTGAACCGTGGAAATATACTACTTCTCCTTATTAGTATGAAAGCTAAATTAGGGTGCTGGGAATTTAACTTTAACTTCAACATGTCGACATCTGAGATTAGAGGATTTACATTAGAAACAAAGCTTGATTAAAATGGAACTGAATATGTGTTTTTATGGGACATTTGAGCATAAGGAAACCTCCCTGCATAGCTGCTGAACATTCATAAATTTGCTGATACAACCATCTATACCGATATAAGGGCTCTCTTGGTGTAGGTGCCAATGTAAGTGCTGTATATGGTTGAATGTGATGGATACATTTCAATAACTTTTCACACATTCACATCTCTGTCCTGTTGGTGCGCAGAGTAGGGTTGTCTTCCTGTCATCAACGCCCACTCAAGGAAGACAAAATTAGCTCCTGAATCCGTGACATGCATCAGTAGCGCCAGACTCCTGCATGTCACTCACATAGCTCAACAGGTGTGTCTTTATGTGTATGTTTGTGTGAACGTGCAATGCACCTCAAGTTAGCGTCAACAAAATATTACAGCTTATATTTTGACTATTACATTGGCATCCTGTATCTCCTACTCTGCAAAATATGTTTAGAGCACAAGGTGCTCCATAGGCTGTTTACTGGATGAGTGTTAGATGATAGATGATTCTTATCTGAAATTACAGCCAGGGGACAGTTAGGTTAGCTTAGCATCAGTTATAATTTTGGACGCAATTTTAGATTTAGTTAAATTAGGACAGGGAAATTGTAACCAAGGTGACAGCATCAAGTGATGACATTCATAAAGAAACAAGTGCAGCCAGTTTTGTAAAGAGGCTCTTCAGGTTTGCCAGTAGAATACAGCTTACCATCTGAAGAAGACGGGAAGCCTCTGCATCAGCAGCAGTTTGCAGATTTTGGTGTTTTTGCACTTTTGAATAAAACCTGACTGACTGACTGAACTTAAATGAAGACTTTAGGACCATGCGGACGCAGCTGATTACACTGTCACAACCCTGATTTCAACTTGTAAACCTGAGAGCACCACTGTTTGCGGGCAGAGTTTTGGGCAATGCATTTTGTGAAGTTATGAAAAGCCGCATAACTTCATATTTAAATCTCCTGACACATGTTAATTCATGTTCCTTATCAATGCTGAGCTCCATCAGAGCATCAAAATTATTTCAGAAGCTAAAAGTTGAATACTGTTTCCTGTGTCCTGTGCCTATCTGCACATCACACCAATGTAGCTCCTATAATCTTGACAAAACCATGCAAACAGCTGCTGACATGAACTTATTCGGCTGTATATGAACAAGAGCATTCAGGACTAACCTGCTGTATTTTATGTTGTCATGTATATTCAATGATGCATGTCATTGTCATTCCAACAGTATATCTACATACATGTTGTGACAATAAGTGTTCAAAGATTTCTCTGTTTGCCCTACCTGATAGCTATAGTGTGTATGTATCTCTTATTTTATGCAATTTTATTGAACCAAGAGAAAAAGACTATGATGAACAGCCTGTAGTTAGTGTGTCCACTGCCCATGTATTTTCTTATGGATCTTTAGTTTGTGTGGTGTGGAACTTTGGCTGTGTTTAGGTGTAATTTTGGTATTAACTATATTAAAAACAAAAGACAAAATCTGGACTTCACTAATTTCTAAACCCTTGTTACGGCCTTGGTAGGTTGTACTTACAAATATTACCATTACCATTACATTAGTGCTGAAACACAGTCAATTAATGTGCCTTCCTGGTCTTAGAGCTAAGAAATTATTCACCAACATCTTCCAAGTATGTTGCTGTGAAATCCCAGAAACAACTGTTTGAATAGATAGTAATTGCAAAGCATGTTCAATGACAAGTAAGTGAAAATGAGTTGAGCATAACCACAAGTTGTTTGTCCAGATACATAAATAAATAAACTTGCAGGCTGTAAACGTTACAGTAGCAACATGTGATGCACATCATAAGTCTCGAAACATTTAGGATAGTCCCGCATTATGAGCATCCTGAATCCTGTCCCAAAGATTTGACTAAACCTAAGTTTTGATTAGTTATAGCTAATTCAATATTAATTTAAAGGTTAGTTAATTAATATTAATTATCTCAGACATCCATCCAAACACAGCATTTGGCATTTCGCACTGAGGGGAGGCACACGTCAAACTGCATGACAGCAGCAAGCAACATAAAACCAACAGTGAGATCGTACAGACTAACACATTGGTCTCTCGTCTTTCTTTAAGCAACAAGATGACCCCATGTGTGATAAAACAGCCGCTGCTTAGCTGACCTCCATGGCCATGCCAAAGACATCAGTTTGGATGCACGAAAGTAGCTTGTCCCAAACTGGACTGGAAAATCGATAAATCAACCAGTACCTTACCACAGTTGTATCCACTCTTCAAATGGAAGACGCGCTTGACATGGATAAGCTTTACCACAAGACATGTGTTCTGAAAGAGGTCTTGCCTCACCTGGAGCTACACAATCATCCTGTTGTTGCTTTTGGCACAAGCTTTGAAGAGCAGATCTGCTTTCCCCCAGTATGTCAAGCTTCTGTCCTTTGCCTCGAGCATCCCTGTGAGCAACGCTTACTCTTATGAAAGGTTCCTGGACTGATATAAGAAACAAGTGCTCAGTTATTCATGAATTTACAAATGAGCTTTGCAGACTTTCACAAATTCATTGTAGAGAGCTGTCTTCCAAAATCCAGTCTTTCTACGATGTAGGCTAAGTGAATTAAACCTATTCGCTAGGCTACTGTTTACCATTCACCTCCCAAGCCACAGTAACAGCGTGGGCATTGTGTCAACAGCGTTGTAGCCACAAAGTAACACACATGCAGGCTGTTTTTCCATTTTTGTTTTCTAGTGTAGTGTGATGATAGCTGCGTTACACAGACAGATGTGATAATTTTATGTATCGGATAATGACTTACACACTGTTACATACAACACAGTCATTGTGGGTTCATTTTCTCCTAATGATGAACAAAAATACAATTTAGCATTGAGTTTTGACTTTGACATGTTTGACTGTAACTGACTGAATGTAAAGTACTGGAGGCCATGCACCTTGGACACGTGACCACACCCACTCACAACTCTTCTGTCCTGTCCTGTATTTCACCCATTCTCACCTGGTCAGCTTATAGGATCAGGTCTGAAAAGTCAGCTAGGTTTTTTACCAACACGTTTCACACATACAATAGGACAGTACATGATAAAGCTTGTCACTTGTCAGACTAAATGGTTTACTTGTCCAGGACAAGTTACAATGTTAATTGCCAGGCCCTGTGTCTTTTACTAGCAGGTTTTGAAGCTCAAACTGGATGTTAGTCACCACATTTACCTAGCCAGTGTAAGCCAGGCTTATTGATTCATTTGCAACCGCGGTGGCTAAGCTAATGTGGTGTTGACGTAGCCAACTGCCCAGTAACAGCGACTTAACCATAGCTAATAAATATGCTTAGTTAACCTACAGTTAACTAACCTACCCCAGCATAAAAAGCAGCATAACCTCTCAGTCGGTTTGGAACAGCTTCACCTGGGATTCATATTTATAATTCTGCCAAAAACCCAGTTCAGTGAAGGTGAATGGAATTTTGTTGCTGGTGCTCAAAGCATTAAAAATCAACACAAACAATTCAACAGTGACATTTTGTAAACCAATCTTTTTGCTCATTATTCAGTCAGGTGTCCATTTTGTGTTTTATCAATACTTTTAATACAATATTTTCCAGATTTTGGTGAATTTCCAGCGTTTCCACTCCATTATTTTATGCAGAAATTGAAAATGTGCATAAAGACAGGTGGATGGAATGGAACACTTGGAGCTCTATTTTGCACAAATGACTGCAGCTGCTCCCTAGATCAACATGGCCATATGTGGGGACAGGGCCATTTAGCCAAAAAGCCATATTTTGGTTGAAATATCAGTGTTGTGAACATACAGATGGACTGTCAAAATGGATTGGTTTAAAAGGTCTGAATGGATGTTTGCTTGAGGTATCAGTATTTGTTTTCTGCTTTGAAAACATGTCACTATAGTGTTTTTTGTAACTGCTATGAACTGATCTAACAATAAAATATTGATTATAGGTTTTTTCCAGGAAGATATTTTGACATGTCACAGTAGGAAAAGCAGCACACAGCAGGATCCTGGTATTGTGCATGCTGGCTCACTGTCTCTCTACTGGGACACTTGAATGGAACGGAGCCATCACTGTTATTATTAGTAATTATGTTAGTTTAAATGTCTGCTGTGGTCTGATGGTGATCTTCTCAATGTTTTATTAAATACTTCTGCAGAGAATAATGAAATTCACTGGCATGCCAGACAAAAATAGAAAAATGTAAGGTTTTACAGGAACTTAGCAATAACCAATAACCCCTTTCTTTTTTCTTTCTTTTTTAGAACCTACCACTGCCTAAGTTATTGACAGGCTAAAAATAAAAGAAGGTCCAGGAAAAAGAAGAGGAAGTTTCAACACCAAAGCTCAACAGAAAAGTTCCAGCATTTCGCTCTAATAGAGTTAATTTTATCAGGAGACCGCTGTCTTCTCAAAATTCTGTTAAGTATAATTTTAGTCAGCAATTAGCACAAATCACTGGACATTCCCAGGAGGTTTTTGTCATTACACACATTTATTTTTTTGTTCCTTCAATGTTCCCTTGTACACCCTGATCTCACTGTTGCCTAGATTTAACCCCAACTGGTGTCTGATGGTGTTTTTGACCTACATGAGTCCTGGTTATTTTTTCCAGTGGGTCAGGTGATAGGGGTAGCTGGATTGTTGGCTATTTCTCCTCATCATGTGATGTGGTTAGTGGTGTCATGTGTGCTGTTTCCAAGGCGCAGATTTACTGACAAGTGGAGTGACGTTAGAGAGGCAGTGGACCTAGCTATCTATTAATAGGTCAGAGAGAGCTAAAAGTGAATGTATGGTTGGCCATGTGTTTGTGTGTGTAGGAAAGAGTCTGCCCAGATAAGCAGAGCCAGAGAAGAAATCAGATCGAAGGAAAGGACAGAAATGTCTCTGTACAGCAACACTGGAAATAAGCATTTACATATTCATTGTCATTAGCAGTTTTTAGCTGCTTCAGAGGAGCAAGAGGAGTAGCAGGAGACACAAATACAAGGAGGTGAGGCTCATCTGCAGATCCAGTGAACAGCAGTCTTCTTTCACATGTATCTATGCACACCTGCCTGCCGATGAATTGACCTGTTAGGGCAGTCATTTCCATGCATCTCAGTACTGAAAGGTAATTTCAGGTAACTTCAATAACCATAGATGCGCTCCTCTGTGCACTTTCCCATTCTGTTTTGACACACGCATGAACGCACACACTGGACGGAGCAGACACTCAGTCCCCACTTCAGACTCTCTTAAAGGTGGAGTGTGCGATTCTAATGCAGTTCACATTTTTTTGTCAAATTCAGCAAACACCTCCTCACGGTCTGCTAGCTCTTCAATGTGTGTGTGCATAAAACAAACATCCAGTGTTTGTACAAAGTCTTGAGTCTGTAAATAGGAAACAGGCTATTCCTGCCAATCCAGTCATGATTTGCGTGTCAGGTAATGTTAAAAGACTCAGTCCCCACGGACTTTCATCTTACTTTCTAGTTTACCAAGATGGTGTTGTGATGTTAACTTTAGCAGGACAGTTGTGAGTATTGCCATCCAGAGCTGGTGTGCTCTTGAAAACCGTCTACTGTAGCAACACTTGCTAACCCACAACTTAGCTTTGTTACATTACTAGCTGTTTCGTTGTTCATTTTCTATTTATTAAGAATTGCGAACCCCATCTTTAAGAGTACACATGGACTCTTGTCAGTCTAGAGGGGAGCTGTGCATTGTGTCAATGAAAGCAAGATGGGGTAGACGGAAAAGAGGCATGAGAGCTTGAAATACTAATCGACATTGAAAATTCTACTAAAAATATTGTCAAAACAGGATAATTATAATATCAGTAAGTTGTGACTACTGGTATTTCTGATCCATAATGGCCTTTATTCCAGCAAAATGACAGCTGTAAAAGTCAACAATCCAGCCGGGGGAGCAATGTTAAAACCGATGTGCTGGCAAGCACATGCTGTTAAAAACTTTAATATAAGGGCAATGAATACTGTTAATGCTACCAGTAGCAGAGAGAAGGATATCTGAAAACCTGTACTTATTAAACCAAAGTTAGATGAGCCTGGGCAAGTCCAAAAATATTATTATGTGCCTACCAGCACCATAAAGCTCACAAAATTAAATGTTGTTTGTTTAATTTGTACAAAAACTGTGTAACATGTTGTTTTACAGGAAGTTATGTGCCAGACTATTTCCTCGTTTGTAGTCATGCTAAGCTAAACTAACTGGCTGCTGGCTGTAGGTTCATATTGACCATACAGAAATGAGCAGGGATGTCTGAAATTTAGCCTGGGACTTTGAGATGGAAGATCTTTTTATGCAAGTGAAAGAAAGATTTTTTGCAGTTATTTTAATATATAGTGTTGTACTTGTATACAACACTATATGTTACTACTACTCCTTCAAGAAACTTCTGCCTCTTAAGTGTGTATAAGCAAGGCACCAATGCACTGAATAAGACAATCAGACGAGTCAGTCAGAATGCTAAAATAGTTAAATATGAAAAAAAACCTACAATGCAGTCCCATAAAATAAAGCAGTGTGTATGCGTGTGCATAAAAATCAAATCCCTCAGCTTCAGATATATCTATCTCTGGCTCAGCTTCCCCTGTGCTGGACCCTGACACTGCTTGTAGGCTACTGACTTTACAGTTACATATGAATGAGAAAAACACCAGTAATAAATATAACTAACAATAATCCATTCTCTGATTCTATCTAAGGATAATTGTCCACACAGCCCTGCACACTGCCACTGTTTCTGGTTCCATTTTCCTTCACCTCCTGCTGCTATATATATATATATATGCAAGATGTTGGGGTTAATTTGAGGCATTGAGCTGCCAACATTTTTTTTCTTCTAAATTCTTATTTTTCGGCTCCACACATTTCTTTGTCCTCTTTCTTTCTTCTCAACATTTACCTGCTCTGTTGTGCTTGTCACACAAAGCCTGGGCTGAGTTAAGCCCTGACAAAACCTATTGAGATTAAACTCATCCCAGATGGAAAGTAAACTCCTTTGATCAGCGTCATTAAGCCAATCACAATTCAGCAGAATGAGGATGGCTCCAAGTTAGGAGGGGCTGCTGGTATCCCCCCAAAATGCTGTAAATGTTGGTTTGGCCCAGTCTAATAGACACACAGACAGCGTTTGCTGCAGCTGACCGGCTGGCCGGCCAGCTAGGTGGCAGATCATAAAGTTAAACAGTTAAAAACCTGAACAATAAAAACTCTTGACCACCTTTTCTCAGCCTGAAATGGACTGGCTGTTCAGGATTGTTCCCGAAAGTCTTGATGGCCAATCCGCCCCTGGACATGAGAGAGTCTTAACTCTCAGCAAACATATATTTTCCGAAGTTCAGGGCTTTATACCAGGCAGAATGTACTGTGAATGAGGCAGGGGTGAGGCTTCAGCTGTGTTGCCTGCTCAGTTTAGAGTTTGAGGATTGTTTTTCTTTTACACAAAATAGCTATCTTATTCAACATCAATTTTGTTTTATTAGTTTGACTTGAGACTTGTTGTTGCCTGCTGGCTGATGTTCCCATCTGCTGACAGCCTCTGACTGAATACTTCATGTTTCATTATTTAATGCATCTTTCAAATGGGTGACACTTGCATATAATTGGGTGGCAGAATCCTTAAATATGACTTTCAAGGTCTTAATATGTACATAGCAAGATGTTTGCATGACTATCCACAAAGGGTCCATTGTCACATTGCATTGCAAGATTGAAATGAAAATTTTGTAGTGTTTCATATGTTTTTTTGTCTCCCAACGCGAGTTTTAGAGAGAAAAATTATTTTATCTAGCTTATAATTATGTTGTGTATGGTGCTAATGATGCTATATGCTAACAGTGCATAATCAATTGTCAACCGCTTAGCCCGTGTACAGGGAGCCTGACATTGGGGGAAAGGCGTGGTACACCCTGGACAGGTCGCTAGTCCATCGCAGGGCCACACAACCACTTACATTCACACCTAAGGACAATTTAGAGACACCAATTAACCTAGCCTTTGAATGGTGTGAGGAAGCCAGAGCACCCGGAGAGAACCCATGCAGACACGGGGCGAACATGCAAACTCCACACAGAAAGGCCGGGGCAATACGGCCCTCTTGCTGTGAGGCAACAGTGCTAACCACTGTACCACCGCGCCTCCCCATAAAGATAATTTAAACAGCTTAAATAAATTTAGTCACTCTTCCACTGATTAAGTATGTAGCCTAGCAACTCTACCAAATAGTGACTACCACTGTGTTTGGCTGCCACTGCCAGTCACACAACCCTCACCTCACAGTGGTCGCTGTAATGGTCCCTGATGAGCTACTGTTCTTCTGGTGACACGTGGCTGCCGGCTGATGGACTTCACCGGCTGGGTGTTGTGTTGCTGTGACCTGCCCTGCTTTAAGTGGGATGATGTAATTGTTGTGTACATTTAGGACTATGAATCATGAGCAGCATCTTGGGCCTTCTGGTTATTGCATATGTGACATCAGTATGGCACAGGCAAAAATACATCAATGTGCATTGCTCACGTCTGTGTGGTCAACCTATAGTCACATGCTTCCAGTCTGTCAGTGGACAGCTGTATTTGTGTGTTATTTGTGTGAACCCTGGGCTTTCTAGCACCTGCTGTGCTTCATATTCAGTGAGTATTCTAATCAGATGTGGGGTCTCCTAACCGGGGAAAACAACCATGAGAATAGAACATCTATTTACAACCTGAGCCTCGCCATCCAATTAATCACCAGGCAGCCAACAGGCCTACTAAAATTAAAAAGAGCAACAGCTGCCACAGCAAATACAGAGCAAGAGCGAGAGGAGGAAGACGAGAGAAGAAATGTGAAGAGTGTATTAAAGTTAATGTAAGATTGCAGAGGATGAGCAGAGGAACACTAGACAAGCATAATACACACTGCTGACACACCGGTGACCTTTACCCCCCGATGAATTCATCAACAAGGAGTCCATTTATTTTTGGACACTGGCAAAGGCACATGGGTACATGTGTGATGTCCTCCACCTCCAGTAAACTCAAACGCAGTCTCTTTTACATGCACAACTCTGCACTAAAAGACACACACACGCAGAGCCTGAGGCTGGCATCGACTTAGCCCTCAGGGTCTGAACTAATTTGCTCACAATCTAACACAGTAACTCCCTACAAAATCCAGACAACTGTCTAAATACTCACCCTGCTGCAGGGCACAACTGAGATATAATGAGATACTATTTGTTTCTGTGGGTGTGAGTTTGTGCACATACGCCTTTAAATACAGTTACAAAAATGCATGTGTATTTGCTGATGCTCCTGGTTGCAATCTGCCTGTACTTTTAGAATTACTAAGTGTGAATGACGTCTTAGCTGCCTCTCATGCATTCCCAGCAATGTCACATGTTTGTATCACATGTTTATGAGAATTTAATGGGATTTAATGAATACATTCATAAATAATAATTAAATAAATAGTATTAGTATTAGAATAGTATTCTCGTATCTGTATACTAATGGGTAGGACAAGATCATCAATAGCTGGTAGCTGTCAGCTTAGTTTTATATAGCAATAGCAAGGCATAAGTAAAGGAGCTGAATTTATCTTCTGACCAATCATGCTTTACAGTTTGGTTAGTACCACAAATGTAAAAATACAGAAATAAAGGAAAGAAGAAATGTAGAAATATGCATATTTAAAAAATAGTGAAATAAATTAAAGACATTATTATTATTTATTATTATTATTATTATTATTATTATTATTATTATTATTATTATTATTATTATTATTATTATTATTA
>JAPMOB010197507.1:0-12317 GCA_029875015.1 Lepomis gibbosus
ATTAAACAAACCAGATTCTCAAAATCAGAGCATTGCAGCCATCTTTAAAAGACAGTTTAAAACTGTTATTGTGTGTGCACCTGATTGAATAGAAAGGGATGTAGGAATGAGGGGAGCAGGGATGAAGGGATGAGGCTATGAGGGGAGCAGGGTTTAGGGGTTAAAGGGATGAGGGGAGCAGGGTTGAAGGGATAATGGGATGTGGGGAGCAGGTATGAAGGGATAAAGGGATGAGGGGAGCAAGGATGAAGGGATGAGGGGTGCAGGGATGAGGGTAGCAGGGATGAAGGGATGACGGGATGAGGGGAGCAGGGATGAAGGGAGCAGGGTTGAAGGGACAAAAGAATGAGGGGAGCAGGGATGAATGGATGAGGGGATGAAGGAATGAGGGAAGCAGAATAATAAAAGTAAGGAAAGAAAAAAGAAGAAATAATAAATAAATAAATGCTGTAATAAAAAAAATGTTGAATGAGAGATGGTTTGTACATCCTCTGTTGCTGGGTGGATGGATGAGACAAACATCTGAAGGCCCTCCAATGTGACCTTCCTGCCTAACAGCTGTGAAAGCTGCTTTTCTTTGTCCAGTTCCTCCAGGAGCTCTTCTTCCATCTGAGTAAGACAGACGTGCCTCGTTGTGGTCCAGGCCTGTCAACATCACACTTTAGTCACACCAGGAGCATACTGGCACTGACAGTAGACTATTTTTACCAACCCGATCGCATCTCATGCGTCACATACACGCTTTGGAAGCTGTGTCTATTGTACGCAAAAGGGCGATTTTGCGTGTATATGATACGCTGCAGTTTGCAATAGCGTTGCAACACCAAGAAGGCTAACCCTACATGCATATATTTACTGACTTAGGTTTAGGCACTAACTAACGGCATGGTTAAGGAAGTTGCCTCGGGGGGGCTATCAACTCCTTAAACATTAACATCGCTAGCTAGCTAGCTAGTTAACGGTCACCCCGGGGCGTCACATACACACTGCCTGGTGCGTCTCATACACACGTACCTGCATGGGGCATCAACTATAAATGCAAAATCGCTGTTTTGCATACAATAGACACAGCTTTTCCGAAGCATGTATGTGACGCCTGAGCATGAGAACAGGCTGATTTTTACCAATAAAATATTTCTCTGAGTCTGAAGATACTCTATATTTTACGTACAAATTCAGACATTAACAGGTTATTTTTCCCTGTCCTCTCAATCATTTCTTGAAACCTGCAAAAATAAAAAACACTACTTTTTAAAAAGCTCAAATTTAATGTGTCAGTTTTCCATCAGTGTATCAGTTAAACCAATGATCAGTTTGACTCACTCCTCCAGGAAGCTTCTTCCTCTCAACAGCCAGATCTTCATGTCTCTGACAGAAAAAAAATCAGGAAATTGACCCTGCTGCTTCATGACCATAAACTGCCTGAGCATCATTTTCTGCAACACAGATTCAGTACAGTACAGTACAGTGTAACAGCTCACAGAAACACCATATTATGCAATGTAACATAAATAATGAACAGTGCACTTTTACATAGGAACTCACCTCTGCTTTGTAGCTACATTGCTCTTCTACAGAGAAGCAGGAAGGTCTCATCTTTTGGACTTGTTTAAAAATGATGTGGGTTTCCATGTTTGAGAGTTATTTCAAGTTTAAAGTTTTGAACAGGTTTGAATAAACAGCTTGTTAAACGCAGTGAATAAGTGAACAACTATGTCTTTTCAATAACTATGTCTTTTCAGAGGGACTGGAAAGCTGAGCTTAGATACCAAGTGAGAGAGAATCTACAAACGTTTTACAACGTTCTACAAACATTTTCATCACAAATGCATCTCTGACAGGAATTTAAGAGTCTCCATCTTTCATACCACAACCTGTCAAGTGCCTGCTGATTACAGACAAACAAATACTGTTATATTATTTACCATTTAGAAATCATTATTAGAATATATTTAAGCTTGAGTTAAAAGGATTAGGCCAGGGATACTCTTTCCTATTGTCAAAAAATCACATTAAAAGACCAAAAACGAACAATGAATTGATCCTACTATGACTTTTTTTGCCATAGAGCTCCATTGTTGTGAAAAATTTTAAAAAACATCAATTAAAACTGCATGTTAAATACCCACTGTTCAAATTACTATTTCTCTGAGCAATTTTGTTGATTGGCTTTACTTTTTTATTTTTATTGTTATAGGTCAATCTCTAATGTAAGTGTAAAAATTAATTAAATGTGTTAAAATTAATTGAATAATGATTACATCAATAAATCAATTTTGAAACTAAAACCCAGTATTGGTGAAGAGAAGTGGTAAGGAGTGGATGGAACAGTGGATAAGACGCATGCCTTTGGTGTGAGGGACACGGGTTCAATTACCCACTGTGATACATCCACCAATGTGTCCATGAGCAAGACACTTAAGCCCTACTTGCTCCAGAGGCGTGCAACCTTTGACATAAATAGCAATTGTCAGTTGCTTTGGATAAAAGCATCAGCAAAAATGAATAAATGTAACAATTTGGTCACATCTGAGGAAGGTAACAAAATACAAAACTGAAACTAAAACATTTTAATTACACTGAGTAAGGAACATTCAATGGTTTATGGTGTATGCATGAATAAATATATATGCATTTGTTTGCCAAAAAGTAATCCTCAGTCAGAAATGTGCAGTGTGTGTTATCCTACAATGTAGAATAGGACTGCACATTTCACCACCTACACTCTACAGTGTAGGTGGTGACACTGACATTGACATGTCAATATTTAGGTCTGTAATCTGCTTCTGCTCTTACTTTCCTTTGGGTGAGTTACATGCCTGTTAGTAAAACACTGTGTTGAATAAAAAGAGAGGATAGCATCCCCTTTGCTGGAAATGAAACATTCTGCATGCACAAGCAAGGTGTGTGCTTACAGCAAAATTAGATTGCATTTGCTGACTCCAGGGACACCAACAAGATACCTTCCAAGTTTGGCACGTGGCCAGCTAAGACACACCTACACCTAAGGACATCACATCTTCCCATGCCCCACCTTTTGTCTCCTTCATTTGCTCTTAATTTGTACCCACACACAAACACGTACATTCTGTTCAATTGTCAGAAGACGCAACCGGGCTGTCAGTCAGGAGTGTATCAGAGCAGAACAGGACTATCCCCTGAAGGCCCATCTCTACACATTGGAGTGAAATGTACCTGCCGCTTCTGTCATTAATATTGCTATTTGATCTTTTTGCATGCATCATTAATATGCATGCAGGAAACTACCTGTGCCTGAGCTGAGAGCATTAAAAAATCATCTTTATTTTTAAACCCTGCAACCAGAATGTGAAAGTGAGCAAGTGCATCTTTACATCAAATCTAATGCTATCCTTTAAATTACATTAGTGTACAAATAATACTAGACGTTCACTCCAGCAAAGCCCAAGAGTGAGACACACAGCAGGATTACCCGGGAGCATACTATGTAATGCTTGACTTGTCATCAGTCTGGTTTTACAACATGTCCATTGTTGCAACTTTGGATCCTCACATGCTAGTGGTCCAGGGACTCCGGGGTCATCCAGGACAGTGGGTGGGATGGGCTGAACTGAGGCGCCTACCCTATAGCACCGCTTTCTGGTGGTGGAGCAACTCTATTTATATCCTGACACACACACACACACTGGGACTATGGGAATGCAGGAGGCCTGAAGCACAAACATTCCCCACTGCCAACTCTGTAACAGCTCTCATTTGCTACTGCAACACAATGCTTTCATTTTTGCTGGAGTGAAGGGAGTGCTGATTGTATTTTCTAAATGACGTGTGAGTGAATTATATAATTTCTTTTATTAATGTTCCCAAGAAATAACTAAATTGAAATATGGAATTGTACATTTTAGGTGCTGGTTGCGCATGGCAATCCTATATATGTACAGACCCACACACACACACACCCACACACAGCAAACACTTAGCAGGACATATACACTGCCCCAGTTAACTCTGTCATGAATGTATAAGAGATGAGACAAACTGACAGGACCAGAAGAAGGGAGGAGAGAAGAAAAGAAGGGAGGGGGCGAATGGATGCTGCAGCCATGGGCATTCTCTCTCTTGCATCCATTCTGCAGTGAAACCTCCATCCTTGTAGTCTGTGGTGTTTTGAAAACATGAGGGCTCACAGTTAGCTCCCCTCATGTTCTCTACAACGCAGTCACATTGTACATTTCTCAGGATCTGGATGACAAACTTGAAAACATTGGTGTTTCCCCAAAGAGCTCAGACTTTTGATGAAAGCCATCACAGGTTGAAACATAATCAGTCATTCTGAAACAAATAAAACAAGTCTTTTCCACTTTGACATCCCACTAAAGTTCACATCCGGCTTAATCAGATCTGATCTGAGTAAGCTTTGGGAAATGCCGAGAAAATGCTGTGGCCACTAATTGGATGACAAATGGCAAATGGCCATGAGCCTTTTATCAAATCATAAGTACATGAAGGAACAATACTGACTAATTTAATCACCATGTCAGTTATGCACATAACACTATCAGAGTACCTTTATAATAACCTCAGAATGGCCCACACTTCCCGCAACTGCACAAAATTAATTGGTTATAAATATTCAAAAGAAGCCGTCATTTGTTTCAAGTGGCGACTGTCTGACAACCTTCAGGACTTGGAGTTTTTTGCCTCACCAACATGCCGTGACCAATCCAATTACTCCGAATCCCTTTTGGCAAACTGGGCAAGAACAATCCAAAGCAAACAGGAGAGGTGGACGTTGTCTAAGACCCAAACAGCAGAAGGATTTACATGAGAAGAACTGTGGACAGATGTAAAGGAATAATAGTTTAATATGGCAGGTAAATAAATAAACATATGGGAAAGGATTAAGGAGCTGCACGATAGTAATGACAACCAGTGCATTTGTTCAATGCATTAAAACATGTTCTATTTATAATAACAATATGGCTGTGAATGTCTAATGGTCAACAGTAGTGTGTTTCATTTGGAGGGGAACCCAGTTCAGTCACTGATTACATAAGCAGACCAGAGTGAATCATGAAAAACATTTTCCTTGACATTCTGTGTGAACTATCATAAAGCTGCCAGTTGAAAAGCAGCTCTGAAGTGCCATTTTCCTGGTATTTCAGAGGTGTGTTTCAATATTAATAGCAGCACAACAGAGTTGGACTGTGCATGGATACTTCCAGAACTTTGATCATATATTTTTGTCTTGTTTTCATTTGTCAGCGAAACTAAAAAGGGATTATTATAAGACTGGAAATCAGGGCAGTTACAGCTGGCCAGAAAAGAAGATAGAAGACGCCAATCGTTTCCTCCCACTGGATCTGTTTGCCTCAGCAGCTAACTGGTTCATGATGTTACCCGGTAATAGCATCAGCAGGTCCTCTCATCTACAGAGATTCTGGCTACTCTACAGCTGTGTGTCAACCTCACCAATAATGGCAGCTAAATGACAAATACACCCTAAAGAAATCACACAGGCCCTTGGGACCAAAGGGTGCAGATGCCATGAAGGTTATGTTTCATTGCCACAGATATTGAACAAATCGGTCTCTTTGGATTATAACAATAAATTGCTTATCACGTCGGCATATGCAAATGCAAAAGTCACTAATAAAACACTGAGTAATAATAAATAATAAGCTTACAAAAATCTTTAAATACTTAAATACATGCTGATGACTGTGACCTTTTTTACTGGCTCAGAGTTTAACTTCTCTTCCTGCACTGGCCAATCAGCAGTGACCTGTCACACTGTTTCCAGGCTGAGAGCGGCATTAAATATTGATAGTGAAGAAGAGGGAGGATTTACATCATACTTTTTTAAATAGTATGAAACTGGACACAGGAGGATGAGAGAAATAAAGGAAATGACGAAAAGAAGATCAAGGTTTATAACATGCTGACCTTTGATTCTGACTAAGCACTGATGTGTACACGTTTTTGAGGAAAGAAAAGAGCTGAAGGGGAGGTTATGATGAAGGATTGTGAAATCTTGATCCCAGTCTTTTGCAGTTTTCGCCATGACTACACATACCCCAACTAACCTGGAGCCATTTCACTTTGAAATCCTTCTTTGTTCAGGGGTAAAAAATTTGGGTGAGAGTTGTTCGATTTCACAGTATTTGAACTCAAGCTCCCTTGAGAAATGTGCCTCATGGAACACATTTTGTCATATCAGTATGAAGCACAGGTGGAAATAATAAAACTGACAATAGCTGTTTCAGGGTCCTGGTGTTGTTCATGCAGGCTCACTGTCACACTGTCATGACTTACTGAGACACTAATAGAACAGAGTCATTGTTAATGTTATAATTAGTGCTCTTGCTCACTATGACAAGTTTAATTGTCTGCTGTGAAAAAGGTCTACTGACAAGTCACTTCAAGAACCACAGTGCAGTTTCAAAGAGTATTTTTATGCCCTTCACCAGGACCACAAGCTGACAATGTTATCATCATGGTGTGTACATTTTTCTGAAAGAAATGACTTAGTATAAAATTATGTATATATATATTCCATATAATAACAATGTATTCTATTTTAGATAGATGGATAATCTTATAACCGAAATAAAATAAATGTGTTTTTTGTAATATTATCATTATCATTATCCATGTACATTAAATATCCAAAAGCTTTTTATACATAGTGAAATTCTTGTAAAATGACTATAAAGAAAATACACAATATTAAAATGGGGAGTAAAGGAGTGCTTTTAAATAACACAATGATAAAATTTGATAAACTGACAAGCATAGCTAACAACAATGTTGATGGCGCCATACCATTGTGTCCCAGTTACCTATGGCAGCGAGTTAGCATGGAGTCGTTTGACAGTCAACGTATCTGCTGTGAGAAAAGGACAGAACTTTTGCACAAAAGCAATTTTGACAGTAAAAGCACTGGTGTAACTAATAAATTTAATAATGGCTGAATTCTATTTAGCTGAGTCAGTTCAAGGACCCAAGTACGGTGCATTGTGACTCACTGGAATGACTGGTGCACTGTGAAGCTGAGTCATTTCTAACAGTATTAGTCACACCTTAGCTTTTCCTTTTACCATAAGTTCAAATGTCTCTTGTGAAAAGTCCAGGTGGCCTGGTTCTGTAGAAATTAATTTATTATTAGAAAACTTCAATAACTTTAATACATTGGTTATTTATTTCGCCCCTTCCTGTGTCTTGGGTGTGAAGCATTCTCGCTACACTCGTTTTATGCTTCTTGGCCTTGAACTTAGGTTCCCGTTTCATCTCTGATCCATATTTAGAAAGGAGTGCAGTGCCCTGTAGATTGGGGCACCAATTAAACTGCTATTAGAAAACTGCTGAAGTGGAAGATGGTGTACAGGATGACAGTGAATGACTTATACTAAGACATCAGCACTCCTTTTAAACAAACTGTTTTAATATTTATGGGTTGCGTCTCACAGGACGGGTGTCCACATTATTTGGTTTTGGCAAAGCAGAAGGTCGAACAGTGAGAATTGATTTGACTTTGGCTGAGCAGTGAAGTTGAGAGGTGCATTGTGCAAGATGAACCTGATCCTCACCTCCTTTAGACTGTCGATGGGAGGCGTTGACCCGCTTATTGATGACTAGACTACACTTTTTTGCTTGAGTAAGCACAGACCTCCTGAACTGTGGGGATGTGTGAGTTGTGGCTCGTCATTGATTGATGCAAAACCTGTCCTCAAAAAACAGTCCGTGTGCTTCAGCTACTCTCCGCAGACAGGAGCTCACAGAATGCCGACACAATGCAGCAAGTGGACCATGGACCTGGGACCTATAGGCGACACGACCCCAATCATACAAGGTAGAGCTTCACTTTGCTTCACTGTTGGAACTGTATGTAATGCTTAGGTTTATCAAGGGACAGAAGACAACATTTGATCTGAACTTTGCCAAACTCAATACAAAATGAGCATGAAATGTTTTTTTTGCTGGGGAATTTCCCCATGCAGCACAATTCACTTCATCCACAATCATATGAATACCTTGTTGGCAGTCAGGACATGAGAGAGGGTGAAAAAACATGTGTACTGTTATTGTTGCATATTTCACACTCCTGAACAGACAGTTAATTTAAATTTCCAAGTTGATATAATCACCACCAGTGAACATAATTAGCCCGTTCCTTGAAGCATAATTCTGATTGGATTTAATCAAATACCTGTCATTGTCTTTGATTCTGTGGTATTGAACAGAAGCAGCATTTCTATTGTTTCATTTCTACCTCTGTTCACCCAGACATTTGAAATGCAGAACCTGCCATTGTTTTGAAACGGTGGTGGACTCCTTAGCTAAAATAAACTATAAATATAAAAAATAGTGGCCCATGAGTTGTTGAAAAATCTATAATGATAGATGCTGGAAAAAGTTGGTAGCAGCGCTGGTACACTTCACACCTTTAACAGCATGCACTTGTGCAGTCAATATTTCTGTGATAATCTGTATGATTGGATTCATTCAACTCAGCTAAACAACTTTTCTGCCTTTCCCTTAAGTATTAGCTATAACTGGTGCATTGATTCACAATTTTTGTGCCTCTGCCTCTACCCATCCCCTTTTTAGTTTGATAGTCTTTCAAATGCCACCAACCGATACTGTTCTGAGCCACATGTAATTGGCCCTATCAGATTAAAAATAAAACACATTCAGACTTCAAAGTAGGTTATGTGTGTTTTTCAATCACTTTTCATCTTGAGCCAGGCAGACTTGCTGTGCTTATCTTAACATGACAGTTTGAGGCAAAAGGACC
The DNA here is from genome assembly GCA_029875015.1 of Lepomis gibbosus. Taxonomy (NCBI): domain Eukaryota; kingdom Metazoa; phylum Chordata; class Actinopteri; order Centrarchiformes; family Centrarchidae; genus Lepomis; species Lepomis gibbosus. Next base: position 8,777 of record JAPMOB010197507.1, read on the forward strand.
ACAAAAAGCCCAGTTGTACAGTAAGACTGCTGATAATTTGGCTTTACAGGTTACTGTGGCCACAGAAAACCACAGAAAAATACATTTTCAGAAACATTAGAGTTCTTATGGAAGGACAGCAAATATAGTTTTGTCTTACATTGCCCCACAGCTGTGAGAATAACTATTTATAAGTCGCATATTTGTGTGATCTATAACATCATACCTGATTAACGTCACGTTACTGACGTGGTGGTTCAGATCTCCAGGTTAAAAGGATAAAACTGTTTGTATTCTCTGTATTTTGCAGATAATGATAATTCCAGTCATCCCGGTAGGTGGCGCTGTTGTAGTGCCACCAGGACCAGGCAGCATCCAGAGCAGAGCGCACCCTTTTAATGTTGAAACAGTGTGCGCTGTAGCGGCCAGGCAGGCATATGTTTGTGGGTTTGAGAAGGAGCAGGACGGTGGTACTTGTCTCCGACAAGCTTGATGAGGATTTAGATTTCGAGTAGCTGCCCTGCTTAGTGGCCTTGAGGATGTATGGTGATGGGGAGGGCACAGTGTGGGACCGGGTCGGACCGCCCCACCGGGACTGTATGTGCTACCTTGGACCTCCTACTACTTTGATGCCGATGTAAGACGTTTAAACTTTTACAAATACACTGCAGCCGAGGGACGGGAGGCTGGCAACACCTGTTGCGCACGTGATTTCAACGATGCATTATTAAAGTAAATTAACTTTATTGGTTAGAAGTGTTTAAAATAGCAAGTAAAGCTGTAGAGCCTAAATGTCATGTGAATTCCATTGGTGTACCTAAAAATAATTGTTTGGAGTCAGATTACAATTTCAAAATTAAACGGGCTATTAGGATACGGCAGCACATGAGACATTTTACACACCGATTTTGGAGGTTAAGTCAAGTTTTGCTTGATGACAGTGTCCCCTGTGTCAAATTGTCAGGTAGGCTACATTGGCTTTATTGGTGCAATAGTCAACAATATCTTTTTCGTTTTATCTCACCTGCTGGACACAGAGTAACAGGTAGACTTATCTCCTCTGCATCATACATTGATATTATATGGCTATAGAGGCTGGCCACAGTGTTGTGCTCAGCGCCTGTAACTCACGGAGCTGTCACAAGTGTTCCCTCTCAGCCTCTGCAAATCACACATGATCGATTCATTTGTTTCAAAATCCTATAAGCCCTAAGCCTGAAATAGGAGTTGCCCAGTGCATAGTATACAGCAGTTGCAGGACCAGTCACTTTCGCTTAGTGTCTTTCACATTGTTGTTGTGCGGATGCAGGGCCATTCAAGGATGATGATTTCTGTACTGTACAAGAGAGGCGCTGCAGGGGCCCCTAACGCCGGTGTCTGTGGAACATACAGCACTGACTTTCCTGGTTTAGCCAAGGAGAAACCGTGTCATATCCAGTCATATACAAGGTTTACAGGCTGCCTTTCCCTTTGCCAAGCGACCTCACTTTGTCTTGTAACGCCGCCAAACCCTTGCTCTCTCTTCCCAGCGGGATGCGCAAGTCGCCCGACGTGAGCCCCAGAAGGCTTTCGGACATCAGCCCTCAACTCAGGCAGCTCAAGTACCTGGTAGTGGACGAGGCCATCAAAGAGGACCTCAAGTCCTCCCGCTCAGTTGAGGACATCAACAGTGCGTCCATAGAGGAGCGAATATTGCGAATCACCGGCTATTATGGATATCAGCCTTGGAGTGCAAGCTATAAAAGTGAGTCAGTTTACACGCATGGTACTATTAACTCATTCAGATTAAATTAGAGTACTGACCACAGAGTAGTGATTTAATAAAATGTGCTGTTAAGCATCACTTGCAGGTGCAGGTTGATTGCGTGGTTTAACTGCCAGGGTTAGCAGCTTTGTGTGGGTGGTTGGAGTTGGAGGACTGGGGACACAGGTTCAATAGCATGCATGTGTGAGTATTAATCTCTTCTAACCAATGACCATGCGTTAGCAAGCTTCACATGGTCACAGTGAGTTCACAGGATGATGGAAATGCATTGTATCACCAACCAGATGTACTTTCAGACCTTGTGGGCCCTTGGACTTAAGGCAGCGTGCAGTGTCTGCCTTGAATCCTGGCACTCAACTTCTTTTTATACATCCTTTCATCCTCATCCTTTGCATTAACCTGCATTTGGCGTTAAAGCAAAGAGCAAGGGCTGGTGTGTGTGCTGCACATTTCAAGAAGAGAGTTAATCTGAACAACAACATTCTCATTAGTCACTGTGATGCAGCTTATCTTCATCATTATTGTCAATGAATCTAAATTGGCACTAACTGTTAAGGCATCAGTGTTTCTGTTGGTTGCAGCAGACAGTCGAGCTAGTGTTTGCCGCACTAAAGCTTGTTGAGCTTGAAGCCAGATAGTGGGAATGTTGCTCGGAGCAGTTGATTCTTTGAAGAAAAAAGTTGTCAACGCAGCTTTTATTTTCCTCTCCCATTTCCTTTGTCTCCATCACACTGCAGTACATTTTCATCCTTTTTTTGTGGGCAGCATTAAATGCCTGAGCTGCAACTGCTGTTGATCCTAGCTGGATGTCTTGCTTCACTAGCTCCGTGGCTTTATCTAGAAGCTTTAGCTTGCTATAGTGGTGTCAAGACAAACCACAGTGTTAACAACTGCCAATCTTTTGTTCATTTGTTTGTTATTGCTGCTCTGATGTGAATACATTCAGTAGGTTTTTGCTGGCTGATGACATTAAGCTTGTAGCTGGTGGAAATGTTTGTAAATTACATATGAGAGACTGCAATATTAAATAGCTGCAAGGTTGCTTCTAAATTCAAATATACCTAATACTGCAGACTTCTCAGGAGCTCCTGTTCAGATCTGAATTTTCTTCAGTCTTTGCTTCTTACAGTACTGGTGCTGTGACACGGGAAAGGATAGTGAAGTACAATGGACCATTCCACTGTAGCCTTAAATAGGGGTGGCTGTTGTGACCATGACTCAAGATTAAAATATATACTATTTTGTGATGCATATTTAAATTAGTTGTAAAATACACAATACTTTATTTGTCATCTACAGGGCCAAATGAACTGTAGTCACATATACTTACACTATTATATTCTCTAAGTACTTCATGTTTTTATTCATGGGACCTATATTAAAAGAGCTGCATATTGATAAGCTTTTCAGTAAAGCTAAGTTGGCCTGAAAGGGACCTCTGGTTAGTTGATGGTCACTAATACTGCTGCTAAAATGGATTAACAAATATTGCTATATTATATTTATCGATGTAAACAGTAATAAATGAAGTTGCCGTCTGAAGTGTTTGATTTGCTATCTAAACCTCAGTCTGAAATCATTATTTTCATTATTTTCAGGTCATTAATACACTTTCTCAAGAACAGTTTCAAACTGATTCAAGTACTCATTATTTCCATGTACCTGCCTAATTATAATAGCTGTTGTGGAATAGACACGCCAGCAAATTGTTGTTTTTTAAATGAGAGTTAAGAGTCAATTTTCCCAAAAGCGCACGCGCGCGCACACACACACACACACACACACACACACACACAC